>CAXKVY010000124.1:0-70000 GCA_964058915.1 Tetropium fuscum | reverse complement strand
TTCTCTTGTAACTCTAATATTATGTTTCAAGTCTAGTCTTGAAATGAGATGTTGTAAAAGTAATAGTATTATGAATAAATATTTGACCTGCTTATAGGATACTTACACTATTTCTTCCCTATTGAATCCTTCTTTTATGGGCGCCAGTTTTATGAACACTAATTTCTATTTTCCTAGAATGATCACTTAGGACATGAACACTCTCTACTCGTAGAGGGGGTCCAATTAGGTCTATGATAATTTCTTTGCAAAACAATTTTTTTTAACTTTAATCATTTTAAAATATTATTATATTCTATTATTTTAAAATATTTCCGGAAAAGTGTCAAAAAAACAAGAAAGAAGAAGTTGATCGGATACTTATGACTATGTTTTTTGTCATTTATGAATTATTAAAATAAACAAAATCTAGTAACCTTATTATACCCTACGCAAACCTACGTAACTTATATCTACTACATGGGACCAAGTCCTCTTCACAATGTTTCTTAAAAACTAGCAAAGTTTGAAATTGTTATTACCCTTGACAATTATATTAATCCTTTTTATTACCACGCACATAAACTTATCACTTTTCTTGATATCACTGGTTGGTACACGAACTAACAAATGCTTCTGCTGATACTCTGTTATGAAATTTATTCACCCTCAAACCTTTAATTTACTGCTTCTGTCTTTATATTCCTTTATCACTTGTTTCACTTGTAAAATTGTTTCTTTTTCTTTTATATTAATCACAAATCTCTTGTGCGGTTGGGACGCTACCAAGCCTTCCACTTCTTACTCGTTAATTACGACGAAAACACTTATTTTTGCAGTTATTTCTGCTTGTATACCTTTTACACTGGTGTTCTTGCTTATTTAGCACAAATTTAATATTATTGTTTTAGTTTTACTATTAATTTATAACAATTTTTTATGAAAATTATGAGCGTGGCTGTTACCTCATCGAACGCCTTAGCTGGACTCTTGTTTCTTGTTTATTGTTACTACGGATATGCCATATAAAAAACATTTGCTTTTTCTGGTTACCTTAATTCTTTCTTTTTATAATCTGGCCAATCAGATTGCTGCATAATATTTAATTTACTTAATTTTACGTAAAACTCTTACAATTTGATTTTCACTTGATATAATTTCGAATTGTAAACACTATAATACTATAATACAATCAGATTTACTTTCTGTTACGTAACTTCAATTTATGTATGAGGCGTTGTCTCGACATTTCATTTTGGTTCGTAGCTAGAAATTCTCGAACCCATTTTTACACTGATGCTTTCGCATTAATCTTTTAATCTAGACATTGTTTATTAGTGATCGATACTCTATAATTATTATTGTGACTTGTCTATTGTAATTATTCTTGAAATAGATTTTTGTGCCCATTAATAATTTAGTTATAATGACATTACATTCCGACCAATCAGGCGCGTATCTGGTTGGCGTTCCGCTCTAGTACATTGTTCAGAGATGCGTGTGTGCTTGCGCTTATACTATAGTCTGTGCGATAGTTATTGATCACTGATTTAATTTAATTTATATCTTATTAATTTCTGATCGATGTTCTTGACCTTGTCTATAACTACTCTCTTCAGCCCTCCTGCTGGCAACAACAATATATGTTTCTGTCACATAATCTACATCTATCATGCACTTCAATTGAATAAAATGACCTTGCCATCCTTCCACCTCTTAGCTAGCTTCAACGAATAACTTCAACCCTTCTCCACTGCCTTCGGGGTTCCATCTGCCAACACTTGATCACAAATTTTATAGGACTACTCATTCTAGTAACTGAAAAAAACACTCTTAATATTTTTAACACGGCACGCTTGGAGATTCAAAATAACCTGAATGAGATAGATATGTGTAACACTATGTTGAAACAGCAGAAACATGTTACATGAACAGTGACACTAGATTACAACTTGTAACAACTTGTAACAGTAGATTACAAGCATAGTTTTAGAGTTACAAGGGAAAATCTAAGGAGAAAACTGGGTCTTCCACAAAGCTCTACAGCACGCTCTAGCGGCCAAACCACTCAACCAAAAATACATTTAAAATTCGCCTTTTGTAGGAAATTTAGTGCAATTTCTTTCTGTATTGATGTACCTCGAAATGTGCATAATTCTATGACGTTTCCAAAAAAACTGAAAAACATATTTCTTCAGTCCGTTTTTTTTTTGCGATTTTCGTTGTGAAGTCGTGGGAAGTAGTAAAGTTGAAATTCGGATTCAGCGCCCCAAAAAACATACAGCACAAGTAAGAAAACACTTTTATATTTTTCCTGAAACGGCACCCCCGAGACGATTTGACTGATCTATTTATCTACATCCAAAAATTCCCAGGAGAAGAAAAATATCATTTTAAATATATTTTCTTCCGTTTTCGCGTTTGCCCTAACTGATATAGGTAATATTTAAAAGAAGTATCTACGAAAATGTGCGGTGTCAACAAAGATGGGTAGATACTTGCACCTATTAAAATAACTGTATTTTTTTCATTTTTATAAAACAAAAAATAATCATACCGACGGGTTACAGATATTGTATATGGTTTATAGAAATATTCAATTTCTTAAACCTTACTGTACTTTAAAAACACTGAATTTTTCTCTAGATACCTTGTTTTAGACAAATGTTTGAAATAACTGTCATCTTGATAAAGGGAACTTCCGTCAGTTTGTCCGTCATCCCCTATTTTTTCCTCTCCTTATAGATATATTAATTGTATCATTAACTCTTGCCGTTATCGTTCCAAATTTTTTACAATAAACGAAATCAATATCGCGACGTCGGGTTACCGAGAATGTCGAATATATTAAGTAAATAGTCAGTAATGTTGAAGCAGCTATATCATCTTTTTATATCTGATTACTCCAAATATCACACATTTTCATAAAATGTCAATTATTTCACCCACGTCTGTCTCGCTGGTTGTTATTGACATTTCAGATATGTTTTTTTAATCAAATTTTACAGTCCGTAAGCACATTGTATATCTATATATACCTACCTATAACGACGGAGTGAATGACCAATCAATAGAAAATATTCAATTTATTTTTCACATCAGTTCATAGCATATATTTTCAACAAAAGTAATGTTCTGATTACCTAATAAAACTCATCGAATTAAATGTAAATGACGACTATTAATTTAAAAATATTAGCCAAAGTAACAAAACATTATGTCTATATGTACAAACGACGTTACTTACATACTTTTAAGGCGACAGTTATGAAACCAGTCTATAAAAGTGGCAATAAAGCTCAGGTAACAAAACATTGACGATCCCTCTGGTCACAGTCCCCAGTACACCGTCCTTTTTTGATACTTAATACAAAAGTGGTGAAAATGGTCTTAGCGGCTTCTTTTTATTTTCTTTTAATTTTATTTATTTTCTTTTAATTTTAGTGTGGTAGTCTCGTTCAAATGAGTCTACCACACTAAAATTTTCGGAGTACGGGATATGCTTTTTTTCCCACGCGCAGCACCTAAACTTGACTTTCTAGCGCGGTTACGATTTGTCATTACAAAATCAACTTTTTTTAATATAATTGAAAGATTATGCGTCCAATCAAAAGAAAATATTTTCATCTGAGAAAAAAGGGCGCGATTGTCCAATCCGACACCTGCAACATATCACTGTTGCTCTTAAAAATTCATAACTAACAAATTACTTACTAACTTCTTATCTACAAGTATAAATATCTTTAATATTCGAAACCTCGGATTTAAGCTTTCTATGTGATGCACTATTAATGGAGGAAACTTTTTCTTACCCAAAGAATTGCATTATTACATAAGATTCCGAATCATTTTCTTGCACTATTTTCATAAATCGATCTGCTAGCTCTGTGGAGATCAAATCTAGGTAATGGCGGCCAGCAAATTCCAAATTCGAGACGTCAAGTTCTACTACCGCTAAGTAAATCCCAATTCAAATACCCCAGCCAACTCTTCGATCTCACTAAAACATTAATGTACGTATTACTGCCAATGCTACAGTAAATCACATATAGACTACCCCAATACAGAAATACACAAAACACTGTAGTTGATTCTCAACGAGAAGTGAGAATATCGTTTGATATTCTTCCATATTCTTCCAAACGGAATAGTATATAGCCTATAAATTCCCCTCAAACATCTTCGACTGGAAGACTCATTCCTTCATATACTTACACATATTTCGATGTGCATTTCCGCAGCGGTAAAGCATGGCATACGTTTGATATGCAGGATTCTTGTTCAAATAACGGTCATTCCCCCGCTGATATAGAGATCAAATCCAGCCGAACGAGATCCACACCAGGTCATGAAATGGCCGTAAAATATATAGCGGGCAATATTTCATCAGCAGAATAACACCGTCTAGTATAGATTCGGCGTGCCCTAGTTTTAAATGGCGCTTGCAGTACGTTAGTTTCAGCCTTTATGTTGCTCTGTAGCGCAACGAAACGGACTTCATTCAGTTATGAAGCAGACGCCTAATTATTGCTGTTGAATTATATATATGTTGAAACTTACCAAACACGAAAGCCCTGCAGAATACTTCCCAATATATTGTAAAATTTAAAATTTATTTTAACCAACACTTTCATATAAATTGATCTTTATCGATAAGATTTTAAAGGCATAAAGTGGCCCATAAGTCACTAGTGAGTAATTCTAATATGATAAATAGTCCAAGCAATTATTTATTATGTCTTTATTATACGGAAAATTAAGAAAACAAAGAATCCATGAACGTTTTTATATTAACATTTATTGTCATCATATTCGATTTTTCACACAATTTTTCTCAATACTACTAACGACGCGACGTCTGTATCGCCTGACTCGTTGCGCTGTTCTTCGTATATTTTTATAAGAATCTTGTTTGAGACCGAATCTTCAAAATAACTCTCCGCCACGGTGGATGATTTCCACCTATCGTGACGTTTAACCCGGCATCACCCAGGTGGGGTCCACCATATCCTCCGTGTTATAAATTATGTTGTACCTTTCCGGTCACATCGCGTATGTGTTTCTGGTTGCCTGTAGCTTCTTAAAACATGTTTATAAAGAAGGCTCTATGCCGCTTTTAGTCTTGAGTTGACCACCAGTCGAGTAACAACGCGCCAAAGTACCTGAAGGTCCTAGAGACCCCACCTGGGTTGTAAAGTTATAGAGTGTGTACGTTTGCAATAAAGTGTTTTACGTTGTTTGACGTTACAAAACTAAGAATGGTGAGTGGTTACCTTGATAAAAATTAAAGTAAACTGTTTACAACAATGTAATTTAATTTACAGCATGTCATATTACGAAAAAGAACAAGCCAAACTTATGGCGCTTTGGGAAGAATGCAAAGATGACGAGGAGGAATTTATAGACTCTGAGGATAATGATGAAGTTGATCATATAAGCGTCCACAGCTGTCATGCTGATAGTGAAATTGGAGAAAATCGTGCCGAAAATGCTGAAGAAGTGCCCGAAAAAGAAATAAGTGGAGATTCCTGAATGAGACAGTATAGAGGTGGATATTATGTGGGTAAGGACTCTATTACGAAATGGAGCAAGCTACATAGTAATACCCGAGTAAGAACTAGGGCAGAAAATATAATTTCAAAATTACCAGGATGCAAACCTTACGCCAGGGATGCGAAAACTCCGCTGGATTGCTGGCTTCTGTTTTTTGACTCAACAATTCTTGAGAGCATTACAGATTGCACAAACGTTATGATTGCCAAAAAACTGTAGGCTATAAAGATAAAGAATATTGTGAATATTGAACAGTACCAATGTAACTGAAATAAAGGCTTTATTTGGTATCTTGTACCTTGCCGGTGTATACAGAAACAGCCATCGCCATCTAAAGGACCTCTGGAGAACAAATGGAATAGGATATGATATATTTCGTACAGTAATGGCTTTCAATAGAGTCACATTTTTGCTTCAATGTTTACGTTTCGACAACGTAGACAACAGACAAGATCGCCTGAAATTAGATAAAATTGCAACTATACGGGCTGTGTTTGAAAAGTTTGTTTCAAACTGTCAACAGGCATATACACCAGGACAATATTTAACGATATATGAAAAATTAGAGGCCTTTCGAGGTCGCCGTTCCTTCCGCCAATATATCCCCAATAAGCCCGCTAAATATGGGATAAAAATCCAGGCTATGGTGGATTCTCGCACATTTTATGTGCTTAATATGGAAGTTTGCGTGGGAAATCAGCCGGATGGGGTTTATCAATCAAGCAACAAACCTGTTGATATTGTCCAAAGATTAGTACTAATCGAAAGTCCCCTTTGATAACTGGTACACTTCCTATGAACTCGTGAATATTCTACGTGAAAAGCAGAGTTTAACGTCGGTAGGAACTCTTAGGAAAAACAAACGAGAGATTACGTTAGAGCAACTAGAAGTAAAGAATAGACCAGCTAAAAGTGCAATGTTTGCATTCCAGAAACAACACAATGGTATCGTACGTACCAAAGAAGGGTAGAAATGTTATTTAGCTCTCTTCTCTTCATCATGATGACGAGATAGATGAATCTACGGGCGATAAAAAACTACCCGAAATTGAAAGCTTTTACAATTTTACCAAAGGTGGTGTAGACGTTGTCGATGAATTGTCAGGAAGTTATAGTGTAGCTGGGAATTGCAGAAGATGGCCACTGAGAATATTTTTCTCTCTAATGGATACAGCAGGAGTTAATAGCCAGGTCGTTTATAGGACAAACACCAACAACTATTCAAAAAAGCGTCGCGTATTTTTGGAAGAGCTGGGTCTAGTTTTGGTAGAGCCAACTCTGCAACAAAGAAAAAATAACCCTCGACTCACAAGAGAACTTCGATTCAAAATTGCCAATGTGCTAGGCGAGACAAATGCTCCTCCGCGTAAAATACAAAAGACAGGACATGGTAGATGTGAAGAATGTCCCAGAAACAAAGACAGAAAGTCAAAGTACTCCTGTGAGCAGTGCGAAAAATGTCTGTGTTTAGAACACCTCCATTTTTTAAGCGAGAATTGCAGCCACTTACGTGACGACTAATTTTATTATTTTTCTTTTGACTCCCACACCATTTAGAGATTGTATAGTTTGAACATTTTTTTTGCTGTTTTAAAAATATTATCTATTTTTAAGGATCATATTTTTATTTGTGAATTTTTAAAAAAAGGCATGTTTGTCAAGTGTACAAATTTCGATATTTTCTGATTTGAGCCATTCAGACAATAAATGTAATGTTTCTATCAATATGTATTCTGTTTTCATAAGTGGTAACTACAAATATATGTTCTTTAGCATAAAAATTACAAAAATAAAGAAAAAACATTTTTTTTATCACTTCAAAGTTAGGGTCCACCAGACCCCACCTGGGTGATGAAGTAAAAAATTCACCTGGGTGATGCCAGGTTAAGGACGTTAATGTCATCCCAGCATTGGCCGAAAGAGTTTCCGAGGAACACGCATGCTGTGGCCAGTATATAAATCTGCATCTGGCAATTACAAATAACCAGCTACAAATCTTTGAATTGTTGAGAGCTTATTTAATTCAACGCATTGGACAGTGAAATTTTTTTTGAAAATTTACAAAAAATTTTGTGAGACACGTTTTGCGGTCTTAGACACATATTTTTAATCTAATCAAGTGGGTTTACAGAAATCTCAAACGTGGCTACCGTGTTCAAGTGCTTTTGTGAACTCCTCGCATTATTATGCGTAGTGAAGGAAGTCTATCCAGATAAAACAAAAAATACTTCCTTGGTTGCATTGTCTTTCCTAATAATAATAACTACCTGCCAACCAATCATGTATTGTCATTATTTATTTATAATTTTTATATTATCACTACAGTTTATTATTTAAAACATTTCACATATTAACTCTTTAATCTTTGCCCCGTTATATACACTTGTTTTTTGCTATGGACACATACTTCGATTTTAATGGGGACGGTGGCCGATCGACAAGTGCACTTTGCTCCGAGATTCTAATCTCGCATACCATTTTCAGAGATGCTTCAGTGTCCATTTGTTTTTAATAAGACACAGTTTAATAAGTTTTTGTCTTTGATAATTCATGATATGACAAGTCGAAGTCTATTTCTATTCTTTTAAATTTTCTGGCGATTTTTAATTTAGTTATTAGTAATACACGGTGTCACCAATCAGCGTGTAGCTTGTTAAATCATGTAGTAATATGTTCTGCCTTTATTTGGCTTAGTAATGAAATTTCCTCCCGCAGTCTTTTTGCACACTGTCTGTCCGCAAGTCAAAAAACAATTATTAAAATTTAAATGCTAATATTATCATTCGTTTGAAGCGTTTTAAGTCATAAAAATATTTCGAGAAAATGCTCTCGAGACGAGAAAAATGGCCTCCAAACGAGACGTCTCGCGGCACCTTTAATTACGGTCCGACACTAATTTTTTTTTAGTTTCTACGGGAGTATGATAATTGTGTCATTATTATTTAAATAATATAATCCAAGCTCAATAAACTTACAGCTCGTATCCTGAGATTGACGCAAATATCTGGAGAGAATACTTGAGCGTTGTCCGCGCCACAATAATGCAGCTTTGCCAGATTGCGAAACAGCGGCTGGAAAAGCATGGCTGTTTTCACACCGGTACAATATCCCCTGGTTAGAGTTCTCTGTGCGACCTATATTCACTGCCTCTTACAGAACACATTTATTATGAGATACCGAATGTCAAAAATTTCTGCAAGAAGACATAATGGCGGATTAAGACGACGCACTACCCCTGGAGGATGACAACTTATAGCGGGCTAACTTGTAACGTAAGGCAAAGGTGAGACCATTTATAACGTGCCCCAATCCTCCACCAAAGCCTCTTGATACCATCGGGACAGGGGTACTAATTTCCAACCAAACGATAATAAGTCATTTAACTCGAGCGTTAAGGACGTATGTACGGGAACTAATGGTAGGTTCGACGACTCCCAAGTAAGAGCGGAATTGATCCACTAGCTCAAACTATGGCAAAACATGAACTGGATTTTAAATGATGTTTATTGGAGACTGCCTTCTAAATATTTCGATGTCTAAACGTTGCCATTTTAATATCAAATTTCAAAAGGCTGACATGTGCTGTCAAAATATCGGTATAACTCAAGAAAGGATAAATAATGCCTTGAATTATAATAAATATTACGTTGAGCTTCTTCATATCATCGAAGAGATTATCCACCAGAGTTGAGAAATTATTTGTTGGAATTCATCACGGAAATAATTACAAAGTCATTGGTATTCTGTAAACTTTACCAATCTTGGAAGTTTGACATTAGAACAGAGTGATAAACTACCTCGTTATGTACATTTTGTTTTAAGAAGAAGCGTCATTGCCTCCCTGATCAGGTATACAAGTTTGACAAGATACAATAATTATTATACCCTTCGCTGCGAAAGTCGAAAAGTATATTGCTTTTGATCGTGTTAAAAAATAAAACCGCCAATTTTCGTCGGAGTGCAAACATTTTTGTAACACTGTATATAGGCTATTGATTATGCCATATAGAAAGGAACTAAGACGTTCACGGGTATTAAATTAGATGGTGCAAATTGGACATAGTGGTGAAAATTTTTCTTTTTGCGTATAACCTTTTTTGGGTCAGAGATAGGTATAGGCATTGCTTGTGTTGGTGGTAATTGCGCCAGAGAAAATTTTGCACTTTTTGATATTTAAATCATGTTTAAGTTTGCCCCATACAAAGAAGCTGCAATATATTATGATGCAGAACATATTTCTACATTGTCACATTGTTACATTGTCACGTAATAACGTGTTCATATGTCTGTAGCTCCATGGCATTTTTATTTATGAAAAAAAAGTTCTGTTCGAGTGGCCATATTTCGGTGAATTTTTTACCCAAAAAATTTTTCTACCTAGCGTTTTAAAGAATATGTTGTTTACTTTTTTTCTTCTATGAAGCAATGCCTTTACCTCTGACCTAAAAAAAAGTTATAGACAGAAAAGCAAAATGTTGCAAAAAATCGAAACTGTGAGATACTGTGTTAACTTCGTTTGTGAGATGTATTGACCGATTCATGCGATAAAGCCCGTGATCGTCTTAGTTCCGTATTACTCTGTTTTTTAATACATAATCAATAGCCTAGCAAGGCTACCAGTCCCTTTTTATGGACATGGTCCTTAATTTCGAATAATATATAATAATAATAATAAGACAAAAATCTACTTGAAAAAACTACACGTTATATATATATGAAATTCCATGTAAACCATGTAATGAAGTCTACATTGGTCAAACAATGCAACTTCTTGAAGAACGTTTAAAATGACAAATATTCAGCTAATATTACTACTCTAAAAAAACATTCTAATGAAATAGGTCATAAATTTAACTATGAAAATTCTGAATAAAGAACAAAATTATAAAACACGCCTAATTATGGAATCAATTTAGATTAAAATTAAAATAATCCTAATGGATGCAATAACAAAAAAGATACAGAAAATTTTTCTGCAATGTACAATTTATTAATATAAAAATATCAAACAAATTGACAAAAAACATTATCTCTATATATAAACATATAATATACTTCCATACATACTTACTGTAAATATACATCTACATAATATTAACATACCTAAAATTAGAATAATAAAATATGCCTAATAGGCCAGTTAAATTAGATCCAAATATCCTGAAATGTTTTAAGGAATTAATTTCCAGTAAGCCGAAAATCATACTAATACCTTCATTTGGCCCTAAAGGTGTGTAATCTGAGTTTGCACCATCCCAGGAGATGAGCATATCTTTTGGGAGTAAAAAACCTCGAATTTTTTTCAGTTGATGCTTGTAGCTGGAAAAGGTCTAACGGAAAATGTCATCCCATTCAATATCAAAGAATGTTAAGTTCTGTGGCGAATGAACATCCAAAACTTCAAAATCGGTTCAGTGGTATAGCCGAAATCAAGAGTTAGCAACCGGGAAAATTTCTCATTTCTGTGCAAACTCAATTTCCTTAATTTTTAGAGACTAAAGACTATTGATGTGGCAGCAATTCAATATTGTTTTTTTTCTGCTCTTCTAAGTTTCACATTTCCCATAATTATGAGGTGTGTGACCTACATTTAATGCATTGTGAGGGTGAAGAACATTTTAACAAGTACATTTTGCTCAAGCTCCGACAATTTCTCAAAGAATTGTTCCATATTACTCGAGCGCTGGTTGGTCCAGGCGTTGTGAAAAATTTCGAGCTCAAACAAACAAAATTATTTTATTTTTTCACAGATAAATAACGCGTGGCGACCGAATCGAGTGTATTTTATGAACTGCTTAGGCTTTATTATCTGTAGTTAAGGAAGCCTCCTTCTGGGAAATAAAGACTTCCTTGGTTACCAGCATTTCCTTAACATTATAGTTAACTGTCATTCAATCACGTAATATTATTATCTATGATTTTATTAATTTCACTACCGATTATATTTTAAATCATTTCACATTTTATTTTTAAAATTTTTGAGCCGCTGTATGCTTTAATATTCACTATTGTCGTATAATACTGTTTTGTCTCGTTAAGAGTATACTTTCGAACATTGTGTTCTACGAGACTGAAAGCCTCGCCTACTACTTTTGGCGATGTATTAATGCATATTTATTTATAATGAAACGAAGTTTAATATATTTAAATATTAAATAAATCATAATATGATATGTCTAAAGTATTATTAGTTTAGTTATTAATAATATTTAGTTACCGCTTCAACAATCAGCTTATGACCATACTCCCATACATGGACCATGTTATGTGGACCATGATTTAACTCTGGCATCTTATTTATCTTACGCATACCTCTGGGGTATTTACTTTGTAAGTTGGTATATTGTCAAGTCGGAAGACTTCCGGTTTCACCGAAAATCGCCATTAAGTTGCTTATTTTAAATAACTTATATATTAGTGCAATTCTGGATTCTACGTTTTGCGCAAAATATACTACAGTATTTCTCTTCGCTTATCATCTAAATGAATCTCTATGGTATAATTGAAGTTCGATTCAATCCCCATTGTAAAGCTACGGCGCGGCGGCGCGTTATTTAGAGCGTGCTATGATACGACACTATTTGTAAGTAAACAGTCATCCTAACGTAATCGCATTTGCCAACTCAGTAAATAGAGCAAACTATGGCTTTTCGGCCTTCCTTCGAACCTGAAACTTCTGGTCAAGCTGGGTAATGCCTCCGCCTCAGTCATGATAATAATTAAACTCAATTGCAAGCCCGCAGACGTTATGAACACGGCCGGCGTCTACCGACTCTAGGCCAGTACCAAGTTAACGATGACGTTCTCTATTTAATGAGCTACAGAAACCTGTTCGATTGTATACAATATGATCAATACATGCAAAGGTATTAATTTCGGAATTCTAGTCAAGTGTATCATCGTCAGTTTACCATGATGTGCACTGAACTGACAACTTGTACGACAGAGTCTTACGCGAAGATTTGTTTCTGAAAACTTATCCTGATTATCGTGAAGTGCAAAATAGAGACCAATTTATAGCTCACCATGTTACCAGATTTCCTAATATTCTTTATAATCCAGGGGCAAAAGTAGTATTATCCCGAATTGCACATATTTAAAATGTCCTAAAAGCGCTCATTTTCGGATTAAACGACAATTGTATTCCTATTTCAAGAAATATTCTCTATTAAAAAGGGGGTCGGGTCTGGTAATAACTTCCGAAGGATACATTTCAGATGTACACGGTCCGTACTTTTCAGATGTTCATAATACAATTTTGCAGCAATTCTTACCCACGACATATGACCATAACGACAAAAGACCATAACAGATTACAATATTGGGTTCAAGAGGGCGACATTTTTGTCGTAGACCGATGGTATTTGTTTGCCGTTGAAGGATTTAATTAAAACTGCGATATTGCACCTTTTTTTTGCTACTCGATAGTCCAGTCAAGAAACGCAGACAAAGTCAATATTCAAACTTATTAAGGGTACGCTAGCAAGGCAACACTGCGCACACACTTCCAGCTACTTGGAAGTAGCATGTGCCTTAATTAACAGGTTTCATGAACCCATTCATATGCTGAGAGTGAAGAACTTGCTCAACTTATAAGTCCCTGGATAAACATTCAATACAATGAGAAATTCCGAAGATTACATTAATACTGACGGAGCTTATAGAATTTGGTAGAATAAAATGAGGGCGCTCAACTCATAAGTATATACAAGTAAATATAAAAATTATAACAAGTAATAACTATTATAATGTTATTTTTATACTGGGTAAATTTAATTCTATTAATTGCACATATTATTTAACATTTTATATATAAGTATACCTTTTCATATCTCTTATGCTCCAGCAATGTTCAGTAAATAAATATACCTACGTACTTATCTCAGTAGTGGGCTCTAGAAGTAAGCTGTGAGAAACCCATGCAAAGCACAACACAAAGAAAAATAATATAAATCAATTTACACATTTATTCAAACCAATTCGATGATTACTGTGTTTTAGATATATGTATATGATCAAATGAGAACATAAATGTATGGTGGATAAGAGAAAATTATATTAAAGATACTATTATAAAAATTCTATCCTCTACTTAACCTAATATAAAATTATTAACATTTCTGACATTTATAGTAATTTTGAGGTTTTAAATCCAAATGAGTTTCACTAACATATTGTATATTTGAGCTCTATTTAAAATTGTTTTATAGTCATGACATATATGCATAATGTGATAACCTTAACTTTGTTTACTGTCGCTTCTAGACGCTTTCACTTTCACACCTCGACCTTGTCCGTCTAACTTTTATCAAACTTCAGCATGTCCCATCCACATGGCCTCATGCAAACCAACAACTCCTTAATATTCTTCTTCCCTTTTTCTCTCTGCAAAACTCGTTCCCAATCTCTATCTGTTATCCGTTTCTTAATTTTTCGCCAATTATTTTCTTTCTTCCTTGGTTCCCCCTTTTTGTTTTCATGACCTCTTGATTCCTTTTTAGAATAAAGTCTATGCCATGTACACTTTCTCACTTTAGTTATCGAGTTCATTTGTGTTTAGCATCGTTACACCTTCACTATGTCTACTATACCCTTCCAACTATACATATCTACTCTACACTATACTAGGTACTGTTTACATTCCTACTTCCTATTTTCCAAAGATTTCCTACCATTTTGTAACAGTTGCTAGGTGTTAGCTCTCAACTTTGTATTGGTGCATTTTAAGTTATTTTGGAAGCAGTGATGACCACCAAAAGTTTTTTTCAAACTCTAATTTTAAAAAAAGAATCTCATATGGTTCTATGTTTCTGGCGGACACTGTACATATATACATAGAAAATGTAACTGGCAATAATTGTAGCAAAACTATCCTTATGACAGATCCAGGTTTCCACAAATAATTTACATGTTCAAGGTTCCTCTTACGCGCAACGCGGACGCTGTAGCTTAAAAATTGAAATAGTTCCGAATATTGGATAAAATCCTATTTTTTCGCGGTTTTTTCCGTTTTTATCGGCTGAAAATGAAGCTAGAGTTTCGGTGTAGCTCGTTTGTAGGTTAGGTTATCTTGTATTGTAGTCAAAACGACTGTACTTGCAGTTATTGCCAGAAACTCAAAACACGTTTTTTTTTGAATTTTTTTACTGTTTTTCGGACGCCATTTTGTTATAAACAACAATTGGCTGCTTAATTTATATACGTTTTCATCTATATATTATATACTTTAAAACCCTGCACAGTTCGTAACCTATTATTTTTTTGGTACCCAAAAAAATCTGTATAGCTTGGCCTACTAGCAAACAAACGCAGTATAATCATTACCCTCTATACTAGTACTCTAACACACCGATGACCGGACAAACGCATTTGCCATTTGAAAACGGAACAACAAAGTTGGACTAGTAATTGATATTTGCTGACATCAGGTGGCGATCATTAAAGTCATTGACAAGTGTTACATGTTCATTCGTTTTACAACCGCCGAGCTACAAACAAAAGGCGGCACTTCCCAGGTAATGCAGACGTTAATAACGCCGTGTTTTGGCGGAAATGGAAACCAATAAATCGGCGTCAGCAACCGTATATATCCGCGGGTATCGATGTGTGACGATTTATTTTTGCAAAACGTACTTCCTCAGTTAATGCATATAATAAAGCTTAATTGACATCATTGCAGATGATGATGTTAACGGTTTTTGTTTTGAATTCCACTCTAAATTTAAATAAATTCCGAGCAAAAATAATAATAAATAAATAAATGTTCTTATTAACCCATTTTATCAACTAAAAAAATTAAAATATCGTATAATATAGGTAATTAATATAGTATAAAAAAATGTAAATAAGAAAGTAATAGGCCTCGATGCAGTTGCGTGTGTCTTTGTCTGAAACAAATGAGCATTCCACTTGCTCCAAAACTTATCAACACATAAAGTAAATAAACTGACGAAGTTAAGTTAATTATTGATCTCGATTATCTATATACTGCTAATACATTACTGTAACTTTAAATTAAATTATAAAATGATTTTCGATGTATATAACTGTAACCATATACACAACTGTGACTAACTTTCTATTACCATAATGAACTGTAATAAACTATAATCCTCTACACTCAGGATAACCATTAAAGTGCGACCCTGAACGTGCAATGAGTATTAAGGGAGAACTAGTAAAATACTCGTTCCAGGGGTCATTTTGCACAAAGAGAGAATCAGCAATGTGCCTAATTCAAATACTCAAATCTGTATATACATAGCTGCTGCAATGTCACTAAGAGATAACACCAGCGAAGTGACATCTATTTACTCAAAGGGAGAGATTTTTTTTAGTGCGTATTTGCTCTATAGCGCCTTTGCTATTTATCAGAGAAAAATGTGTGTTATCCCAGGTTGTTAATATCCTTTTTCGGCGTTTTTTAAAAATATCGGTGAATGTAGAGGGTGTTCCCTATCTCCTGGACAGCAACTATCTTTCTTATTTTTAATGGAACACCCTATATATTTTTTTAAATGCGGAAAGAGCGCAAAATTTTGAGGGCAAACATGTATCGGAAAAAATGACAGATGGAAAGGTCTGGAAGGAGCTTTATAACTTCATAACTTTTTTTCATATAATATATCTAAATTTGTTTTTTGGCACAGCGCAGCGTAAGAACATAGAGTGGTCTTAAGTTCTGCAATTAAAATAGAATCGAAATTAATATACCAAGTGTTACATTCGCCATGCCACCTTTAGCTAATTTCAAACTGCGAAAACACCCTGTATTTTTTGTTGCCTAGTTATGAACAGTGAAATTATCTTTCTTCTGGTATAGCCATTGCAGGGGCTAAAGTTAGCAGTTTTTGAGATATTGCAATTTTCTTTCCAGCGAACAGATTTACAGAATTTTGCGTAATATTTACATATAAAATTAGCCATGTACTTAAAGAATTAAAAACTGGCTCTGATTTAAAATGAACTATAATGTATTGTTAAATAACGAGAACAAAATTTTCAAGTATGTGTAGTTCAACGAACAGCAACCCTGACATATACAATGTTTTTCATGGGCGTAGAAATTTTTTTTTCTTAGGGGGTTGAAAGTAGAAAGTTTTTATATTTTAAACACCAAACAGCGAAGTAGCCGTGAAAAAATAAACTTTGAAACGGAAAAATAAAATAAATATATATTCCAAAAAGAACAAAAAATTCTCAACAAAAAACGAAAACAATAAGTCATAGAAAAAATCACCTATATCCAAAAATAAAGTAAAACATTATCAACAAAAAATAAAAATACCTTACTACCTTAATAGTTAACTTAAAAACGTGTAAGTAATACCACTATTTTCGATGTCACTATTTAATAATATTATAATCACTAATATCATTATTTTCAGTCACTTTCCACTTTATCTTCATTGTCGCTATCACCATTTCCAATATTAATCACAATGGGTTATATGTCTTGATCAACCACCAAATCCACATCCCACATGATCTGTTCCTCTTTCACCACGTACACTTCGGCCAATTTTCTGCTGTGACATTTTCCATTGCTCCTCGAAGATCTCTACGTCAGCTAATTTAAAAATTCGATTCACTCTCGCCACTTCCCCTTGTACTTGCGCCCAAATCAATTCAATGGGGTTCATCCTGCCAGACTCTCTTCACAGTATATCCTTCGTTGACCCATGTTTCGTCAGTGCAATAAATTTTCCACCCTTCGTTTCGAAACTTTTTTATTTTTCGAGGATAATTCATCCGCCATGCAACTATTTCATATATTTCTATGAGAATACTCTTTTTGTCTACTTTTCCATACGTAAAATTCATGTCTTTGACTAGCCCTGTACATTTTGCGTATAATGTCATTTTCACTTATATCTTGCAGCGCCTTATCTAAAGTGGGCAATTCGGTGTTCGGGTTCGGCAAAACCGTGGACCGTTCTACGCATCGTATTTTTTGCATCTTCGTTCACTACAATCTTATTTCGATCGCTTTTTGGTTTCGGTTGCTCTACATTTCCATATATCTTTTCTTCTCTTAAAAGTGTGTATATGCTTGACTTTGATGATTCTGTATAATCCGAACACATATCCACCAATTCGTCCTTGTCGTGATGAAGGTGATCTCTCTGTGTGCAGTAAAATACTCGTAAAATAATTTCCGTTCGAAATCGGTTCATAGTTTATTATATAGCTAATACATTTGATTACTATATATTTTACGTCGTCCACGAAAACTCATTATGTTGCAGAGTATAAGGTTGATTAAGGTAATGGATCACGTTTTGTCAACAGCACACCTCGGAGTGCATGTTATCCACATATACACACAAGAGTTAATGTAGCAATAAATAGTCAATGTAGACGTTAACTGAGAACGCAACTTGCCATTACATCATTTTATATTTTCCGCGTCATCTATTTCATCAAAGCCAGCCCATTTAGAGTATGATGTCATCTTATTTTAGCACCGTGTGGTCTGGCGGCCGTACCTAACTATGTTTTATTTACTTTATAGGGTGAAAAGAAAGGCGGCAATCCCGCTCACAAGAACCTATTTAGAGCGAAATCAATCGCGAAATTCGAAGTGTCCGAGGTTTCGGAATGTCGGAATTAGATCAGTCTTCACGTACACTGTGTCAATCCAATCACTGACTATTTACCAATAAAACCAGATTTCAATTTATTTCAGTGCATACTTTACTTGGTATAACCCGTATCGGAATTTTGTTTCGGATATTGGAATAAACATAAAATTTATAACGTACCTACCTGTGTCTCTCTTCGCCTTGCAATTTCCTACTTACTAAGTGATATTTACGAGTAGACGTTAGTAAAACTTATCAATATGTAGCGCCTGCAACCCGTGTTGTATGCAAATGGGTCCTTTGTGTCGGATATGGTCCTTTAAACTTGCGATATCGATGAAGTGAATCGAGATTAATTAGATGTGACAAAATTATAAAGCTTAGGTATCTGGTTACACTGAGTAAAACAGTAACATTGTTCCTGTTTTAGAGGGTTGAAATTTGAAACAGTTTAGGTCATATGTTGACTCCCTTTGTCAGCACAATAGGCCAGTCGCCATGTACTTTGTACCTTCGAAAAATTCCGAATCTAATGAAACTTTGGGAAGTAGTTTGCGGGTTTTCAATATGGTGTATCGAAAAAATCACTTTTGAATTTCACCTGCGGCTAGTCTCCATGTTGTCTATTATTAAGTGTGTTAATTTCCCAAAATTTCGGATTTTTACTAAAACATCTTCAGGTGCCACACTAGAATTCAAATCTAGGAAATATACATTTTGTTGAAAAGAAAAAAATTTCATTTACATTACTAACAATTCAAAATTAAATAAGAAAAAGGAAAGCATTGCCATGTTATTTTAAAACTGTTATACTAAAAATTGATATTTCTACATGTTATATTAAAACAATTGGATATTATATTTTGTACATGATAATTTTATATTTTTTTAAATGAGAAAAAGCCATATGTCACCTTGCACCATATTTTCTCCTGAACCAATAAAAAAGGATCTATCTAAATCATAAAGGCATAAAATTGAAGAAGAAAAAGGCGCAAAATTGAACTGTGAAGTGCCCCACGATCTTTAAAACAAATGGTAAAAAGACATGTTTTCATTTTTTTTTCACTTGAACTATTTTGAAGAGGACTACCTAAAAAATATATCCTATATTATATAAAAGAGTTTGAACTCTTTGCAAAAGACAGAAACATGAAATTAAGTGTAGTTTGGTTCCCCGATAAGGCTTATTTTTATGTGTATAACTATTGTTATACACATATTGTTATAAATTTGCATGATGCCACAAATAACTTTCAGACAATAGTTAGCTTATACACGTGTGTCTCTATACATATACCATAGAATACCTATTCCTACCTACATTTAGACCAAATAGATATCTATTTTTACATAAATGTATCTACATCGGGTTAGGTATTATGTGGTCAAATTTATGCTTGGGTATTAGATAATATATGTACTTACCGTAAAAGAGGTAGGTTTCTGTTTTTCCTATGCGTAGTATACGTTTTATCACCCTCATTCCTGAAGTATTTTCTTGGACGTTAAAGCGACCCATTGTATTATAATTTTAAATACTAAATATAACTATATTACAACTTCAGTAAAGTTTACATACGACCTCATTGCTTAAGACGGCACATAGGTATTCTACAAATTGACAAAGTGTTAAACCAATAACTGAATTGATCATGCCGGGTCGAGCCCAGGCCGCAAGGTGACCTACCTGTGCCGTGCTACAGGTAACAAAAAATGTTTATCCCACGAATCTCCCCTTATTTGTCCAGCGCTGCGTTGACACTTTACATAGAACTATATTGACACAGATGGCAGCACTTTCTGGATGTGTAATAATTTGTTATAAAAACGTGGTTTCTTGACTTGTATTCGTTGTTTTTTAAAACGTTATTAGAAGAAGTTATTGAAAAATTATTATTGTAAAAATGTCGGAAACTCGATAATTTTCCCTAACAAAAAAAAATCAATATTTTTATTTTTTTAAAGGTTTTAAAAAAGAACCATTATTGAGTTTCCGACATTCTCATCACTATCATTTTAGGATAGTCGCCATTCATCGATTTTATAATGATATTGCTTCTAAGGGCTCTAATTCGACGCTTTCTGAATGTACTAATATGGCGCATCTAGTAACCCATCTTAATAGTAGTGGTGGTTTTTCTGTTAATATGTTGGCCTGGATAAGCGGGAGTCTGCTGACATATGGAAGGAAGGCTAAATGGCGAACGTTATAGACATAATATGCTGCAAAGCATTACCATCAGTGCAGCAATTGTATCCAGACAATTTTAGCTTCCAACAGGACAATATTACCCTCCAGAGTATAAATCAACAACGTTTAATAGGCCATAAAAGTTTGCCTAAGCTAGCTCAGCCTAATTAGAAAAAGAAATAAAATAGTAGGTTCGTCGAGGTATGGAAGGTACTAATCCCGTGGACATCAGTGACCTGTATATAACTATATAGCGATAGTATATGACTTACTTAGTGATGTAAAACGACTTCAACGTGGCCTAGCGAGATGCTTCTCAATCAACACTAGGGACAAATGCAAGGCAAATTCACGATAACACAGGAAAAGGCTAAAATAGAACAATAGAACATAAACACGAGGAAAGAATAAAACTCGCTAACCTTAATTTCAAAATTGTTTTATCCCACGTAGTCGATTATATGTTGTTTATCAAAACCACAACAACACATGATAGTGACTTTCTTTAAAAAAGTCCTAAACTATCTAGGAAGTAACTATCTAGGAAAAAACTATCTGGAAAACTATCTACGTACTTATTTAATAAGGAAACGCTTATATAAACTTGAAATATAACGAACCGGCAGCCAGACACGCTGCAAAATGGCCTCTGTCGAAGAAGAAGGAGGTGGAAGTGCCCTTATCACATTTTTATCCCATAGATCTATCGACCTCGCCTTTTGTGTTAGCCATAAAGAACCATAGAAACGAAAGATCAAAGAACAAAAGTGGCACAACTAATATGGTCTAAGAACGGTCATTAATGTAAAATGTATGTTCTATGGCAAAGATCAAAATATAAAACAAATCGATAATGCCGCAAAGAAATCTGTAATATACATGCCTTAGGTCTAATCACGAATACTACGGTGCGTCTAGTCACTTTTCACAATATACTTATTTAATATAATTTACCTACAACAACTTCCGAATACCTAAATTGTCAATTAGCAAAACTGAACGTAACATCAATTGCCCAATTTATAACTGCAGATTTGAACGTGACAGATTTTTGGATAACAACATCCAAGTTCGAAATGAAAACGTTTGGGGGGCGATGGGTCAAGGTAATTCTTGTAAGTAATTTTTGCCCCGTATTAGAAGTAAATAAATACTTATTTTAATAATATTTGTTGCTGTTTTGATTAAACTCGGAATGACCCCCCACGATGTTCATTAAAAGTAAGCGTGGCAACCAATGAGCAGCTAGTTACTCCTTTCACTACTCGCCAGTAATTAATTTCAAATGTATTTTGCTCTGCGTTTGGTTATTTAAGATCCATCTTTCACATCCATATGTTGTGATTGATTAGAACAATATACGAGTATTAAACACTGAATTATGTTCTTCGTTATTTCCTTTCCTACTATAAATATAAACTCCTAAATACTTCTATATTTCTATTTCTATTTGTTTTATTTTTATTTCTATTGTTTCTATTTGAATATTTCTATTTGTTCATCGTTTTCACTCTACCCTTTATTGTTAATCTAGCGCATGCTATCTATAGCATGCATGTATTTTCTTCTGTATCTATACAGAAGAAAATACTTGCAGTATTTTGCAGGTTAAGTTACAGTTCGTTTTATACATTTGGGTAACAGAATGATAACGCATCATATCTGAAATGATTTGCATGTACATTGAAGCGATGCCCTACAGAGCACCGACTAGGGATGGGATTACAATGCAACATAAAAAATAAAAACCTACTTTATTATACTGCTAACAAATCACGACTAGATTGCGCCCGCTGTTTACCTACCTACATTGACCAATACGGCCAATTTTTCTAATGATTTTTCACTTCTCATTACTTTTTATCTGTGGAGATGTCTGTGAAATATGTTTACTAATTATGGGCACATGAACCAATCGAGTTATTGTATTGAGCATGTGTCATATAAATCACTAGACTCTAGTCTAGTTATAACGGGTAGATTCAAACCTTCCCGTTGAGTGGAGTGTAGAATGAATGCATCCACATTCCCAAGTTGAATAATTGCCAATTTGCCATTTATTGCCACGGAACCGCCCCCTTTGTTATACCTCAAAGTAACGGTCTCATTGAGTAATATTTACCTGCACAAGAAACATTTCGATTCATTATTTTGCTGTCAATATGAAAAGTTTTAATGTGAATATCTAGACTAAAATAACAGTTCCTATTTCAATATTGTTATTATTAATCATTCAATACCTGGCGATAATGAAATGGAAACTGACAGGCGGAATGCAGATACACCTACTTAAACAAGGTCAACAACTCAACTTCATTGGTGGCCATTGCCGTTCAAACCACGTCAAAATTAATTTTATATATTTAATAAGTATTTGAGATATTTTAGACAAATCTTCAATAAGTTTTCCTGTAGTATTTTTGTTATATATTTTCCGAGATATTTTCTACATGACTATTTTTGTCATTATTTTAATGTTATGTTAATGTTATTTTCGTAAATTGTTACAACATGTCAACAATTGTCATATACACGAGCTCTCGATCTACCCCAAGGAAACTGTCAATAATAACATCAAATAAAATAAACATCAATAATAAATAATCTGTTTAAACGCTCATCGCCTCCTGATATATTCAATGTTTCCCCGATCATTGATAGTTAAATTGCCTAACATAATCGTCATCTCTATAAAGTAAGATTCTAATAGAGGGAGTTTAAGTTAGATGGGATATCGGAGCAGTTCATTGGAAACATTGCCGCGGTTGCCAAACGGCCAATTTTACCAGTTATGCGGGGAAATAAATCCTCATTTGCTGATAGCGGGGTGTCATTTATTGGCACCCTACTGAATTGAGAAGTTTATTAAAGTTTATACTTGACTTAAAGTGATGGCTTTAAGAAGTCCACCAAAATACCAGTTTTAATTGTTTGGTGAACATGAACTTACACTTTTTTTTTACCATTAATTCTCTCTTTACACGGAATATTTTCCGAGATGCTAGTCTTAATTTTAACTTATGAACATAAACAGATAAAATAAAACTCAACAGAACGGAATTCGTATTATTAAATAACACCCTTCCTAATACCACATTGGAGTGTTATGAGGAAATCATTATGGATATCCATAAATGTAATTGCACTGTGCATAAAAAAACATACTAGTTATATGTTATCAAGTTGGAAACCTAGATATTTTATATTTATTACAATTTCAATGTTTTCATCATTTGTTTTGAAGTAATTTTCTTCAGTATTAATAGAAGCCTGGCTTCCCACTAGAACCCACTGCACTGGTACTTTTGAAAACAATTATTTAACACGACGTATCTTAGAAAATGGAAATTTTTAAAATTTTAAGGTTGCTTCTAACCTCCATAATGTGGGTGGGAGTAGTGATAGTCTCTTCCATCACACTCCGGTAGTGTTAATCAAATACATTGGACAATCATTTTTCATTCTTTTTGATTGATGTCAATGATGACATTCTTTTGATGGCCATATCCATGTTCAATTGTTAAGAGTGGATTTCACCCCCTTCCTGCAACACCTGACGACATGCAATTTTTCGGTCATTATTCGTTTCTACCAACTGTACTATCAACATAATAATTATATTACCAACTATACATTGAGCCAATAATATATCTTATGGCCTTATAACATCTCAGACGTTAAAATCAAGATTAAACGCCTATTTTGAAAGCCTTTCAGTCGTGAATGTGGCAATGGATGTTGACGCCATAGCGATAACGACGAAGGTTTCGCTCGGATATGTCAGGTACATTGTGTTTGAGTAAATTGCCGACCGAGTAGTTGAATATATTGCCTATTGCCTGCAATTATTCCTCGTCTTCCAACCCCATATTATATACCTACAAAGCCGGGATAACTGGGCTATACTTAATGACCGATACCTGCGGCCACTACGCCTCCTTTTGTTTGTCAGCTTTGATATTAATACAATGGATTCATTCGAGTGACTTCTTCATGGTCGACCTGGCAAATGTCCCTAGTACGTACACCTATCTATGCTTGTAATGATAATCGTCAGTTCAATTGGATGTGAAATTATGTTAATTGCTCTAATGAGTGAATGTGGTGAGATAAAAGATAATGGTGTGGCATGACATTCGAGAAATCTAGGCAAAGAACTATTTCGGGTATTTCGTGGTATGGGATATTCTGAGTCTCCCTGCCCGGGAGACGAAACTTTTAACCTCGTAGCAAAACGTCCGTAGTAGAAATGAAGTGTGTACAACTATTCAAAGATTACAAAATTAATATGTGCAGTATTTTATATCATAATCTATAGTGAAAATATAAAAAGCATAACATAAAAATAGCATAAAGCAAATAATGACATTACGTGATTCGTTGACAGTTAACTACAATGTATATGAAAATACGAGTAACTAAGGAAGTGTTGGTTTCTGTTACGAGCCTTCATTATCAATAAATAATAATGCTGAGAGTTCGTAAAGGCACTTAAAAACGGTAGCCACGTTAAAATTTCTCTCTGAGAAAAATAATAATTTATGTAGTAAAATTCGAGTTAATTATTGAAATTTGAGCATGATAGTAATTACACGTGTTTCCAAGGGATATCAAATAATTGAGGTTTATCCAATTAGATAACACAGTAATTAGATGTCTAGCGTGTATCCTAGATAGTTCTATAGTGGTTTTTGTGGTATCCAGATAATGATTTACAAGTAATAAATTAAAATGTTAACAAGTTATTATATTTCCAAGAAGACGTCTCAGCAATTTCACAAGTTCACGATTGTTTTTGTTTACAAAGGATTAATTTACCAACAAATAAACCACAACTTATTTTTATAATAATTGTTATAACAGATAACAATATTGCTTATTTCTAAATATATGTCCCACTGTCCCACATTGTGCGTTAAGGATTTTATATCGCATGTTTTTAGTGATCTAAGGTATGATAGTGAGACGCTCTTAGCTTCGATGTGGAGGTGCTCGAAGCTCGAGCGCCACTGTCTGTTTAGAGTGCAGACAGGCCACTTTTCTACTACTAAACTATTTCATTGCGTTGTGTATTTTTGCCTATGCGATGGCACCTATTTCTTTCGAGATACTTTAGCCGAGTAATTTATATTTTTCAGACTTCTTGTTCAAGACTTTCCGTTGTGAAGTGTATCTTGTCGACCTATTGGGGGGTGCGGGATGAGATAGGATGTTTTTGCGGTTGTTAGTTATTTTGTTAGTTATTTACAAAAATAAACGTGGGCTGAGAAACGTGGTTACAATATCCTTATTCTATGTTTTTAGTGTTTTTGGGTCTTAAATTATTTCGTACTTTTATTATATTTTATATTTTCTGTCATCATGCCTCTTTTACAGTGTTGTTTTCTTTTTTTATTTATATTTTATTTATTTTTTTGGTTATATCTTATTTTATTTGTTTTTCATATTTTTATTGTTTTCTATTTTCATGCTGCTATTTTATCTTTCTATTTTCTGTTTTTCTGTTTTTCATTCTTGTATTTAATTAGTAATTGGGGGTTGTAGACTATTTCAGCGGAGTGGAGCTGCTTTTATACGATTTCTGACGGGTTTTTTCGCGTGACGCGTGGTTTCTTTGTCTACTGGTATTGTCATCGAATTTCTTGATTCTGATATTGCTAGATCCAAAACTTATTTCTATTACATTCGACTTTCAAAAATACCTATAGGCGCGTATAACAGCTTATAAATCGAAATCGTTTCATGAAAACTGCCTTTTCTGTACAAGGTACGGAAACATTTAGTAAGAAAAACTTTCTCAGAAAATATAAGACTATACCAAATTTAGTAGTTTTAGGAGATTGTTCTTTACTCGTTATATTTAATTTTTTTTAAATTTTTCTATAATGTTAAGGAAAAGCTGGTAACCAAGGAAGTCTTTATTTTCGAGAAGGAGGCTTCCTTAACTACAGATAATAAAGCATAAGCAGTTCATAAAATGCACTCGATTCGGTCGCCACGCGTTATTTATATGTGAAAAAATAAAATAATTTTGTTTGTTTGAGGTCCAAATTTTTCACAACGCCTGGACCAACCAGCGCTCATGAGTACTATGGAACAATTCTATGAGAAATTGTCGGAGCTTGAGCAAAATGTACTTGTTAAAATGTTCTTCACCCTCACAATGCATTAAATGTAGGTCACCTCATAATTATGGGAAATGTGAAACTTAGAAGGGCAGAAAAAAACCAATTTTGAATTGCTGCCACATCAATAGTCTTTAGTCTCTCAAAATTAATGAAATTGAGTTTGCACAGAAATGAGAAATTTTCCCGGTTGCTAACTCTTGATTTCGGCTATACCACTGAACCGAATTTGAAGTTTTGGATGTTCATTCGACACAGAACTTAACATTCTTTGATATTGAATGGGATGACATTTTCCGTTAGACGTTTTCCAGCTACAAGCATCAACTGAAAAAGACGTCGAGGTTTTTTTACTCCCAAAAGATATGCTCATCTCCTGGGATGGTGCAAACTCAGATTACACACCTTTAGGGCCAAATGAAGGTATTAGTATGATTTCCGGCTTACTGGAAATTAATTCCTTAAAACATTTCAGGATATTTGGATCTAATTTCACTGGCCTATTAGGCATATTTTACTATTCTAATTTTAGATATGTTAATATTATGTAGATGTATATTTACAGTAAGTATGTATGTAAGTATATTATATGTTTATATATAGAGATAATGTTTTTTGTTAATTTGTTTGATATTTTTATATTAATAAATTGTACATTGCAGAAAAATTTTCTGTATCTTTTTTGTTATTGCATCCATTAGGATTATTTTAATTTTAATCTAAATTGATTCCATAATTAGGCGTGTTTTATAATTTTGTTCTTTATTCAGAATTTTCATAGTTAAATTTATGACCTATTTCATTAGAATGTTTTTTTAGAGTAGTAATATTAGCTGAATATTTGTCATTTTAAACGTTCTTCAAGAAATTGCATTGTTTGACCAATGTAGACTTCATTACATTGTTTACATGGAATTTCATATATATAACGTGTAGTTTTTTCAAGTAGATTTGTGTCTTATTATTATTATATATTATTCGAAATTAAGGACCATGTCCATAAAAAGGGCCTGGTAGCCTTGCTAGGTTATTGATTATGTATTAAAAAACAGAGTAATACGGAACTAAGACGATCACGGGCTTTATCGCATGAATCGGTCAATACATCTCACAAACGAAGTTAACACAGTATCTCACAGTTTCGATTTTTTGCAACATTTTGCTTTTCTGTATAACTTTTTTTTAGGTCAGAGATAAAGGCATTGCTTCATAGAAGAAAAAAGTAAACAACATATTCTTTAAAACGGTAGGTAGAAAATTTTTTTGGTTTGAATGATTTAATTATGCCAGTGTTAAGTTTTATTTAACTTTTAGAATATTAAATTTGGATATTAGATCTGGATTATCGCTCCAGAATCGACAATTTTGACACCATTAATTTTGAATGTCGCTTCATCAGGAAAAAAATTATTGGTGATAAAAGCGGTCTGCCGTAAATTTTTCCTCATTACCATACAAAAATATGAACGCTTAGTTTCATCATCGTACTCAAGATTTTGAACAAATCTGGGTTTGTATGGACATATTTGGTTTTTCTTGCATATTTTGGTCTTAATTTCTAAAATAAATTTGCTTATCCCTATATAAGATAATTTTAAATTCCCCCTTTTAGATTGTATCGCTACTGTTGCAGCGTCATCCACATCATATTTCTTCTTTCTCCTAACATGCTTTGTAACACTACCAGTTTTTAAGAATTTTTTCACTATTCTCTATGCCTTAAAAATCGTTAACACAGTATTCTAAAACTTTTCATTAAATTCTGCGATGACATATTTCGTGTTGGATTTATCAGTACCATAGCATTGGATTATATATTTTTTTCTTGCATTATTCACATATTCAACGCAAATATGCTAACGATGCAAAAACTAACCATGCAAAACGAAAAAGAAAGAACTTGATTACGAATGCGGTACTTGTTTCAATAAATAATAAAAATGTTAATTAGAGAAACAAAACAAAAATTTCTACAAAAAACAAATATACGAAAACGCCAGTAACGCAGTAAATTATGGAACAATATACCTAGCCAGTACCAATATCAAAAGAGAATCATAACAACAAAGTAGTATGTGACATACAACAAATAAGTAATATATTTAATAAAACGTTACGGTGGGTAAAAACCTAGCATCCAAAATAAGTACTGACCAAATTTATTATTATATAAAGTAAACATTGTTCTAATATTTTTAACGTAGCAGTTACAAATAAAAAAGAATTTCTTGACATTCTAAATAAATTAAAAAATAAAAAGACTTAAGGTATAGATGGAATAAGAGCGGAGATAGTCCCAATTATAGTTAAAGATATTATAAAGCCCCTTACATTTGGTCTAAATAAATAATTGGAACGGGCTACTGTCCCACCTTTAAGACATCTGTTATCACGCCAATATATAAAATTGGAGATGAAACGGAAGCCTTAAGTTATCAGCCTACTTGACAAATAATGTTTTAAAAATTGTTGAAAAAATTATCGAAACTATATAGTTAGAAAAATATATTAAGGAGAATGAACTGATTTTTAGGAGCCAATTTGGATTTCAACAAATTCTACGGGGAAATTACTCAAGATGCCATCATCTGCATCCCACATCAAAAATATATACCTACGGCTCTTGATGAGATCTCTCCATCCCTATGTATATTCGTTAACTTAACCAAGGCCTTTGATACTGTTAACCATCCTCTTCTCCTAAAAATACTAAGTAACATTGGTATGAAAAATTAAGCTCTCGATTTGATTAAAACCTATTTATCTAAAAGGAAACAATATGCTAACTTAATGAAATAATTAGCAATCCGGAATATATTGAACACTGAGTACCACAAGGAACAGTGCTATGCCCAGTCACGCTCTATATGAATGGAGTATTCTCCCTTCCTGAGCTGACATATTTAGTTTTGCAGACGACAGCCATATTTTATTAGTCCATGTATTTGAACTAATTTGAAGTACTTATATGGTAGAAAATTAAATAATTCTCTTTAAAAATGATTCGATAATACGCTCCTCACAATTAATTTAAAATAAAACTGTATACGTCATAATATGTGTACCCCAGACTATTAGGGTGACTGAAGGGGACTGTGTTTATTTGCGCATCCTTTATTGCCTGCATTAAATGCTTTTTTGTTGTCTAAATAAACTATTATTATTATTATTATTATATGATAATGATTTTCTTTTTTTATTCTAGGTGAGTTCAGATTGCACACAGAGGTGAGCCATATATTGTAAGTACAATATTCTAAATATAAGTAGGTGTGTCTATTTGGATATGAAACAGCTTATTTAAAGCTCATTAAAAATGCAAATCCTGAATAAGTGTAGTGCTTAAGTAATTTCTATAAATTAATTTCAGTCAATATGTCTATTAGACTAAATAAAAATATACCTTAGGTACATAAAAAACAAAACTAAAAAAATGATGGGAAAAATATGATGACAATTATAATAAAACAAAGTTATTACAGTAATAACAATTTCTTTTTAAGGGGAGTCGTACATTCCTCAGCAGACCTTTTTTTTAGATCTTTAGTGATCGTTTTATTTTCTCAAAAAATAAAAAAATATATTTTTTTATTTTTTGAGAAAATAAAACGATCACTAAAGATCTAAAAAAAAGGTCTGCTGAGGAATCTACAACTCCCCTTAAAAAGAAATTGTTATTACTGTAATAACTTTGTTTTATTTTGAATGGAGATTTAGTGAGGAACTCGTAAACAAATATCAGAAACTTCAGTAAATGTACCATTTACTTTGCAACAAAAATATTAATAATAATAATAATAAGTTATTGATGGTAATACCTACATAGAAAATATTTACAAAAGTCACAATAACAGGTTTTTTGTTTACACTCATAATAATAATAATATATGAAACGTCTGTTTTCGTACATTACTTGCACCATTTGACCATAGCATGTGATGTTTTGATTAACTGTATCATACTAAGCCTAACTAGGCCTTAAGAGAAGGTTTGTAATTATAATATGTTTTGTACATTGATGACGCCCATGTTTTGTACATTGATGACGCCCATTGTTGAAGATTTGAGGAGGAACAGCAGTAGATCTCGACCGCGAGTGAATCATAATTTTGAAAATAGTCACCTATTGTTGCCGTTCATATTCTGTGAAAGACCTCAGGGGATTGAAGGGAATCTAAATCCAGCCAGATAGAAGTTTGTTATTCGTATAGATCCCGGATTTATTTTAGCTATTTAATCAAGAAACGATAGATTTCGCTCCCCAGTATATTAATCATCATGCCGTAAGAGTTAATCAGACCCAAACTAAATCAGCGGAGATAAAGAAAAACATAATGAAGCTGATTTATTGTGGATTTCAGGACTCGGTGGACCAATGCAGGAAATATCGATTTCGGTGGATTTTGTAGATATATAGGTTCGTACTTTATAATACACCCACCGGCATAAAAATAGGTCCTACAAATTTTTAGTAGTGAAAATACTTATGGGCGTGTTATATAGGGACCCGTATTACGAAAAATGTATGTTGTCAATATCCAAGACGCATTTCGAGCTCGCGTGAAACTTCTTGGACTACTTCTGGTCGGATTGATCTAATATCAGTTCTAATTCTATCTTGTAATTCCTCAATATTATTAGGTCTATTCAGATAGACCTTAGATGTTTGGTAACCCTACAAGAAAAAATCTAGAGGGGTTAAATCGGGAGATCTAGCTGACCACTCTATGGGCTCCCGCCTACCAATCCCTCTGTTAGGGAAAATGTTACCCAACTAAGCACGCGCTGGAAGTGTATAATGCGTTGGTGCTCTGTTCTGTTGATACCACAAAGATTCATTCGGTATATCTGGATCTGCATCACTTGGATATAATGCTACAAGAGGGGGAATTAAATTATTTTCCAGAAAATTCATATATTTTTCACCAGTCAACGTTCCTTCAATTAAGAACGGACCTATAATTATATTTGTTTTCATAGCCAGTTCTTGTGGAACCTGGGTATGACATTCTATTGTCTAGTGTCGATTTTCTGGTGCCCAGTATCGACAGTTTTGCCTATTTATGCTGCCATTTAAACTAAACGTAGCCTCATCCGAGACAATCCGTGTCAAGAATTGAGGATCGTTATTACATCGATACATCATGATCTCGTAGAATTCAATTCTGCGATTATAGTCATCCTCATTTAGCTCGTGAATTAATTGTACTTTATAGGGATGCCTGTTGTTGTTTTTTAAATGCTTAAGAACTAAACTCTGACAAATATGCTACCCGGTTTCATCTGCATTGTAAATTTGATGTTCAGTTAGAGCAAGTTTTTTAATGGTTTCAGACAATTCTTTTGTAAATGGATATACAAGTTCAGGTTGTGAAGACAACTTTTCGCCTGTAATTTTTATCAACCTAAAAGTCCATGACGTCATTTAAATTTTTATAGCCATCTATCACTTGTGTTATTCATTCCTTACGTTCAATTTTTTATGCAAATCCAATTCAATTTAACAAACCACTTATTAAGTAATCTCTCCAATTTAGGGTTTTCAGCAAATTTATTTCAGTACATTTTTGAATTTTATTAAGCCTCAAACTTTGGTTAACAATTCTAAAAATATGTTTCCTTCATTTTAATGGCACATATAGTAGATTTTGCTACTTGATACGTACCTAATCCGGTAACACTGACATATTATTTACCTATTCAGTGTTCAGTCAACGCAACGTTATGAACGTTGCGTTACCACTACGTTAACGGTACCACTACGTTAGTAGCTAAGAAATCTACCCGTACAAAGCAATTGTTGGATTCAAAGCCAGTTTCTTCTGCTGAACAAGCACATCAACTCCCAAACATTTAGACATGCCAACCGAAAAAAAAATATACTAAACTATCGGAGGATAATGAGTATGTTTTACGTTCTGTGGGATACTATATACTTTTTAACGAAAGTGAATTGTAAGATTACTATGAGGTTTTCAGATCTAGGCAATTAAAATTCTTGCTTCTTGCAATAAATATTATCGAGTATGACCCCGCATTTTTTCTTAATACTTACTTTACTTTTATTAGTTTCGTATTTCATATTTAGTTCAACTTCGGTTTCCGCCACATGTTGAACTAGTTGCAACATCAGGCAGAAAAGGTAACTATATGGAATACGAATATTCTTTTATTAGAACCATTTATTTCTTACATTTGTAAGAAATACCAATAACAAATCAACAAATGAACTGATTTAATTATTTCTAGAGTACCTACTTGACGAACTAAATCTGTATGAATAATTAAGTCTATCTCACCATAACGTTTAATAAGCAGACTTCTCTCTTTCACTCTCACTTCATTTCATTGGGTAATATAAAAAAATATAAATATGGAGCACATCTCAGAATGATATAAAAAAGTACAGTAGAAAACAACGATATAGTGTGTTCTACAGGCTTCATGACAAACTTTGACATATGATAGCTGAACGTGGGTCCAATTTTTTTAAAAATTAATCCAGCTATCATCTGTCAAAGTCTGTCATAGAGCTTGTAGAACTATATGGACTTCTATGAAAACACTCAAATATTTATCAAAGTAAAATAATTTAACACAGAATATTCGGTGCTATGAGCCGAAAAGAACAATCTTCTCGGCTATGAGTAAGTCATCATTTATTTTTTGCTCGCATTTTTGTTCATCATATCTCGGCGTTACGAGGAGCGCCAGTCGTGACCAAAACGGATTTAAATTGTTTTGCTTTAATAAATATCTGGGTATTTTTATTGGAGACCATATATTGATGGTTTCCACTGTAACTACAAGATTTTCCAAAATAGGTCAGAAAACAAAGTAATAAAAATTTGCACAGCATGAAATCAGTTTTTTTTATCATTCGCAAATATTTACTTTCAAACTACGTGCAACGAATACTGATATTTCCTCTAAACATCTGTATAAATAGTCGCAATATATAAAAATTTAAAAATTCGATATCAAGAACCTAAAAAATTAAACTATTATTTATTTTCATTCATCTATTTCACGCATGATACAAGGAAAGCAAAATATGACGGATACTCGAACCAATTCGCAACGCCTGCGCGCATGACGTTAACTGGAGAGTGAAATCTCCACTCACGTAATATATATACAGGCATTATATCGTAAAATATTCTTAAATTTATACTAATTCGTAGAGAGTTCATACAGAATTTAATTACGCGTCGAATTATTATGACATTGAAGCATAGATTATTGATACCTAAAGTGGCTGAAATTGATTCGTAATTTTATTATTATATATTATAAACGACGAAGCGTATAAATTCATTATTTGCGAAACTACCTGACATTAGGACGGTATATGAAATATCCAGGACACCCTAATTATACCCCTTGTAAATGAATATTAATTTTGAAAAAAAAAATACTAAAATTGGAATAAATCCACGTGGGAAAAGGAGCAAAATAAATAGATTGTTTTGCTCTTCATCTTGATACCTGTTTTGTACCTAACTATTTCGGAATTTGAAATGAATGCTGCATGAATAATGTAATAATGATGCATATTTATTGTTAAAAAAAGTATCAAGGTAACCATCTAGGTAGGTACTTATTACATTTTAGGCATAAAATCACTGAATGAATTTCCTAAGAAATTGCAGAAACTTATCCACTTGCTGACCTCCGACTAGTGTGATTAGTCGGTACCTATCTACCGAATATAAATGTTGCACGTTTATTGCTATAAAATTTTCGAGCGATTGCAAATTAAACATGGTATATTTAAAAAATTGTATTTATTTATTCATGTAATTAAAATAAAATTGAGGAGCACTCTATACCTACAAAAACGGCTTTGTATCATTTTCTGGAAAAAATTCTAGACAATGCCAAGCAGTAAAATGTTCTGTAGTCTAATTAGAGAATATTGTTGAGCAAAAATAGACGAGCGACAATCTCGGAGACGTACTGTGCTGCAAGCGCCGGATATTTAAATCCAGCCGGGCAGCTTTTAATCAAAATACCGCCTTTGTATTTAAAACGCTGTCTCTTCTGGTGTTCCATAGTTGAACATATTCTCTCTCGAATTACTTTCCAACTTATCTAATACTGCAATAGTGCTTAATGATATTTTAGCAATTGGTCATTTAGGAAGAAAGACGTAAATTGTAAGAGGGCTTCGTGCTCGAAATGATATTACTTCCTGAAAAGCGGAAAGTTTAATATTCCTTCCTTTCATCTACTATATCAACCTTCATGTAATTCACTAGTGTCCGTATAGCATGACCAAGAAAGGGTATGAGAATATACCGTTGTTTGCACACAGTCATTGTGAAATCATATACCCTCTCAAGCGTATTCTTCCAATTCATTGGTCACGTATTTAAATAATAAAAATATTATATCCGTGGTATGATCACAGACCATATTCGGAAACTTTTGTTGGCCATTGATAGGTCATATGGTACAAGTGAACACAATTATTGGACATCGACCAACCTGATGAAAACATCAACCTCGTTACTTCAAAGTTCAAATGTCTTCAAAGATCTGGTTTTCCTCTTTCGATAGGGGGCGGGGCGGGGCAGCTGTGGTCATGGAAGAAAATGAGGGATGGGAGCAATGTACGCACTGCTGATAAATATTGAGTAAGTAGCTGGGCGCCACTATATGTTGTTACGCCACTGGGTTCGTATAATAATTGGTACTGTCCAGAATGCAAATAGACCTTCCAAACACAACAACTGTTTATAATGACAACTGTTGACAATGATAAATCACTATTTGCAAACTGCACACTTTTATTTACTTGTTACCACCAGATGCGATCATCGGGTTCGGTGTTGCCAGATTGTGCAGATTTCCCTAGATATAGGGAATTTTTAGTGTATCGTCACAATCTCTTCTGACCATTCCGTAACAATATAATTCAAATATACGCGATATTAAATTGCAGTTTCTCTTAACACAAGGTAATGTCTTTCTTGTAAGCAAATGCGATATATATGTAGTATATCCTTTATTTCAGCAACTCTTGTACTTTTGCCTATGTGGTGGGTTCAAACTTATCAAAATTAGAGTTTAGACAATGTTTTATGGCAAAGAACAGTACTTTTGCCATATTCGCGATATGAAAATTAAACAGAATTGCTATGGAAATGTAACTCATTTAATTTATCTTCTTAATTCCGCAGTGGAAACCGTTTAATTTGATACCTAAATGACCTCCGTAGGTCGATTATTTCGAATATATATATATATATATATATATATATATATATATATATATATATATATATATATATATATATATATATATATATATATATATATATAGCCTAAACCCGAAAAATTCAAGATGGCGTCGTATTTTTCATGCTAGCGGCTTTTCCCCAACCCGGACTTTTTGGGAACTTTCGGATATCAATTAGGGCATCGTTCTTAATATTCAGAAATTTTCAGCTTATAAAATTTGCACCGGGTCAGGGGTCATTTGCACTGGCCTATCTGAAATTTAAAGTTATCGGGATCACATCGTGCCTTAGATTTCTATGAAACGCGTAAATTTTCCACGTCGAGTAGGTACTAATTTTCAGCAGAACAAATTATTGTAATCGATTATCGTATGTATCGTGATCATAAGAATCAATAATTTGTATGAATTACAAGGTTTAAGAATTTTTCTAACATGGAAATTACATTATCTAAGAAATTTAGTAGCTATTTCTATACAGTTTTTCCCTGCTCCTATTTCATTGTCATATATCATTTCTTCATGATTAATTAATCGTTACACATTTCCGCAATTAAATTAGAATTTAATGTCTTCACCCGAGTACCGTAAATGATGATTACATAAGCCAACAACAACGATTACACGTCAAAAATATTAATGCGACACGTTTGTACATTAATTGGTACTGCACACTACCAAACCATCCGGCGCCAGTAATAGTCTAGCTGTTCTGTAGTTATTAGAGTCTAATATCACTTAATGGGCACTGCTATACACGATTTCATCGCCTATTGTTTCGATTATGTGATTGGGATATTAAAAAAAAGTGGACAACTAGCATTATTGCTTGAGAACCGCTACAATCGGGCATGGGGAATTGGTTATAATAAGCAGCACTAGCAACCATAGTTACCCGTAAGTGCCAGTTTCCGCCCAACAAGCGACCAAAAAAAATACCTTGAGCTCTCTGAAAATCACTGTTCGTGTTCCGCCAGATCCGTTACCTAGATCAGCGGTTCCCAAACTTTTATAGCCGTGGATCACTTTACTTGGCGTAACCCATGTAAACCTTTAATTCGCCCTTAACTCCAACCCAAAAGTCATTCAGTGATACAGATTTAAATGTGTTTCTTAAGGAAAATGAACTCTGAAGTTCTATTAGCATTTCATACTCATAGCGTCATAGGTTTTTTGCTGATGATGAATGGATTTTGTACCCAATCGCAGTCCTTATCCCTTTCCGGAAAGTATTCAGATATTGATTGCTTGAGGTTAGTCAAATGTTCTATGATACTTATTTGAATATCTGTGGATAATTGTGTACTCTTATCTTCATTCATTTCGAGATTCTCGAAATTCATTCAGAAGAAGGAACATTCGATTTCATTTTGTTTTATGCAATTAATGCAGAACAATTTTCTTTTTAAGGCCGTAATTTTGTATGTTACGTCGAATCTGGTTGTAGCTCTTCCTCAAATAGCCGTGGTGGTGACTTCCTTCAGTTTTCCAAAGATTTCTGCGAGCTAAGCAAACTTTACAATCCATTCCTCGTTATACAAGGTCTCAACTGTAGGTCTACAACTGTAGGACGGGTTGCTTTTGTTCCTCTCGGCAAACTCAGCTCGTCACGCATGTAATATACACAAAACAAATAATAAAGTGTAAGCAGTATGGAAGGGGATGCGTGCAATGGTAGTACTGGTTATGATTTCTACGAAAAAATATGATAAATATAGTTATCGGAGCTATTTTCAAAACACTAATATATACAACAAATATATTTTCCTATATTATCGCAAAAATATCTATTTCAAAACTCCCAAGCTCACATTTCCTATTTAGTTCTGTCATGAATTTTGATAAAACCCGATAGCTTCTGAAGTATTTCTAATTGAAGGATAATTTCCGATGAGTTTTAATTAGGTCTTAAAGGTGTCAAAGGTTAGTTAGTTAGGGTAAGTTGAATTACTAGCTAAAATGATTTCAATTAGCTTTATATTAAATAAAGTGCAAAAGAGAGAGGGTACGAGAAATCTCGAATAAGAAACTTTCGTAGGGACAATTCTTCAACCCTTGCTTACAAAATTTATTTAAACTTCATGATAAAATTGATTTTAAAATTTTATAATATTTCCACCAAGGATTATATCTTCTAAGACGGTAAAGCTAATTAAAATATTCTTTAAACAAAGTTCTGGTGGGTGCTAAACTTTCTCTTGGATCTGTGGTGACTGATCACCCTACGGAAGTTTGGGAGTTTTGCGTTAAAGTTCGTTTGCGGTAAATGTAGAGGAATGAGGATAGGGGTAGATATCTTTGGCCGTTATATTTAAATTGCGTTATTATTTTGATTATTTCCCAGCGGAATCCTTTAAAGTTACTCCATACGATAAATAGGTGTATTTATTATTTAAGTTCATGGTGAACGAAGCTGGATGAATATCTTAAAATTATTAAAATATTTTTCAACTTTATAGTATATAAGTAGGTGTATATTAAAATAGGGAGTAATTGTGGAGTATTGGAAAGAAAGTAGGTAAGTATGTCATAATAGTATATTATTCAACGAACAATTAATGATATCCTTTACCCTGTGTTAGGGTGACGTCACGAGCCGAAACGAGCCCAAATTAATAATATAACATGCAATAATGGCCTTAATTGCAATTTGAATACCGTATATTAGTCTACGACCATTATACGTTTGTAGCTTGTTATAGGTTTTTGGAAAAATGTCACAGTACTTCACGGTGTACGTTGCCATACTAACATATGGAAAACAAATGTAAAGTGTGGTGGAATATTTATCCGCTGTTATTATTCAATACTATTGTATAATGGATCCATAATACAACTCTTTGAAAATATATTATTGGGTTGTTATCAAATGGTCGTGGACAAAGTGTAACATAATATAAATGTGATTTTAGTAGGATATTTAACCAATCCAAACATCCAATTTGGGAAAGTTACCTTATAGGCTATTGATTATGTCCTAAAAAACAGGGAAATAAGGATCTCAGACGTTCACGGGTTCTTTGAATAACTAATTTATTATCAAATAATAAACTTAAATAACTTTTTTATCGAGTAAAAAAATAACTTTCAATAAAATGAGAATGAAAAAAATATCTATACGAACGATAAAAGTCGAAAAAAAACTATGTTTGTGTGGCCATATTACGGTCAATTTTGAACACAAAAATTTTTTTGACCCAGCATTTTAAAGGAAATTATGTCTACTTTTTTTTCTATAAAGTAATGTTTATTCCTATCTCTGACCAAAAAAAAAAAAGTTATAGACAAAAAGGCAAAAAATTAAAGAAATCGAAATTTTGGCATTTTGTTTCTTTTTGTTTCGACATTTGCGGCTAAAAAAATGTTTTAAATTTTTTTAACAAGCAATTTCGATGGGATTAAATTCTCTACAAAAAGGGTTTTATAAAGTATAGCGAAATTTTGATCGTTTGCGAGATATATTGAGAAAACTGAAAAGGGTAGAAAACTGAAAAGGGTGCATTTTCACCCCTATCTTCAATCTCCACCCTCTAATTCATTAACACCCTATGTTTTTTTCTTCTTGAATGACCCATTGACCAATTCCTGCAATAAAAACCCGTGAACGTCTTAGTTCCTTATTTTCCTGTATTTAGGACCTAATCTATTATATCATTTCGATAATACACGATTATTCAGAGTAGCTGTACCAATAAGAAATTTGAATTCAAATTTAATTCCATAGAAACAATTTTTAAATTCCGTCATAAAACCTGTATCATCAGAAGCAATAGGCAATATTGTACAAAAAAAAACAGTGATTCTTAAAATACGATGAAAACGAAAAAGTACATATCAAAACAATTCCTCATTTTTGTAGTGGAAGAAACTACGTACTGAATAAATACATTTCCACGGAAATGATAGCAACTATTTTTGAAAGATTGAGCATATAATATGCCAAAATGTAATAGAGAAGAAAACCGACTTTTCTTACTTAGAATATAATCAATTTATTAGGCCAATAATATACACCTATTGTTATTTTTATCGTCGATGCCAGCCGATGTTTACAAACGTATAACGAAGTAGCGTAGGCGTACGTCTCTAATTGTATTCGACTAGAGTTTAAATTTAGGTTTATTTGTAATTGTGGTGTCGCTTTAAGCAGTTGTATTCAATTGTAAGTGAAGGCGTTAGTTAACGTTGGCTGGCACCGACTCCAAAAATAACAATAGTTTTATATTATTGGCCCAATAAACTGATTCTAACTAAGAATGAATAACGTCATTATTTTTTACTTTTTGGTGCAGTTTCTTAGAATAAATTTTTTTGAAGTATTGAGCACACATGGCGATGCCTAGCCGTATACTGCACCATGCCAATGTGCCTATCATAGCCTAGCTCTCGCCGACAGCACCTATAGCTGTGACCTTGAACTCTCCTTGGTAGGTAGAGACCTCCTACACGCTAGTTAGGCCTTACAAGTGTAAACGGCCTGAGTTTTACTGCAATTAGCATCCTATAGAGCGTTTATGTGAACCCGCGGTCAGGCGAGGCACCGCCGTGTCCTGCACCATAGCCGTGTCCTGCACCACGCCAATGTGCCTATCATATTTTTTAAATGCATTTAAATATGTATAAATTAAGATTGTGACGGGCGCACTCGCCATTTTTTCGTTTAAATACGTTTCGATTAAGACGTTTAAATAACGTCTTTATCGACTAAATCTAAATACAAACTATGATATGCTTCATCGTGAATAAACAATATATTTAAATATTATTTTACTATGGAAACAGTAAACACCCACAAAATGAAGAAAAGTCTACCAACATATTTTTTTAACAGTCATAAACAAATTAGGGGATAAACATAACCAAACAGTATCTATACAGAAGCAACAATATAGGATTGTGTTTTTTTGAGGCTTCCAATACTCAGCCTCAACAAACTTCACTTGCTGTCTTAAGTTGGATATTTTTTCAACGGTTCATCCAACATACTTGGGTAAACATTTGCGGAAAATTCCCCATCTTGAACCTGTCTTGTACCCTTTTGGTATACGTTAGCTTGTAAAATTGGTGTAAAGAGGCCTATAGTGGTTTTATTAAAATAAAATCCAAACTGGTTTACTCTAATGCTTCTGACCTTATCTGGTAGACTATAATCTATACAGAAGCAACAATATAGGATTGTGTTTTTTTGAGGCTTCCATTAGTCAGCCTCAACAAACTTCACTTGCTGTCATAAGTTGGATATTTTTTCTACAGTTCATCCAACATACTTGGGTAAACATTTGCTGAAATTTCCCCATCTTGAACCTGTCTTGTACCCTTTTGGTATACGTTAGCTTGTAGAAATGGTGTAAAGAGGCCTATAGTGGTTTTATTAAAATAAAATCCAAACTGGTTTACTCTAATGCTTCTGACCTTATCTGGTAGACTATATTTTTTTCATTAACAGTATTTTTAGTACTTGTTGTACTGATTTCCTGAAAAGGGTCTGAAATGTTTTGGTACTTTCTTTTTCTACTTATCTATGTAATTATTATTTATCGAGCCTTTAATTAATGACGTGAAAAAATGTCTTACATATATATTTTTAGCAAATATGGATGTTGCTTTGCTAGGCAAAGCGAATTTATTGGAGCGCTGGGTATAAAAAAACATATTTTTCGGAAATGCTTGTTTATTAATGCAGATTGTTTGCAATACTTAATTAGCATTTATCGAGCCTTTAGTTAATAACGTTGAAAAATGTCTTACATAAATGTTTTTTTATAGCAGAGCAGCTAATTTCTCGGAACCAGTAGCAGCCTAAAATTCCGAACTACGGAACTTAATTAGCCTTTAAAGAGACTTTAATTCTCCACCTATTTTTCCTATTATTCGGTCTGCTCACTTTGTTCTGCTAACTTTATCGACATAAGTATCTGTCGAAATCAAGAAATCTGTGTCCAACCACAGGAAATTTATAACTGAACCTGTCTTGTACCCTTTTGGTATACGTTAGCTTGTAGAAATGGTGTAAAGAGGCCTATAGTGGTTTTATTAAAATAAAATCCAAACTGGTTTACTCTAATGCTTCTGACCTTATCTGGTAGACTATATTTTTTTCATTAACAGTATTTTTAGTACTTGTTGTACTGATTTCCTGAAAAGGGTCTGAAATGTTTTGGTACTTTCTTTTTCTACTTATCTATGTAATTATTATTTATCGAGCCTTTAATTAATGACGTGAAAAAATGTCTTACATATATATTTTTAGCAAATATGGATGTTGCTTTGCTAGGCAAAGCGAATTTATTGGAGCGCTGGGTATAAAAAAACATATTTTTCGGAAATGCTTGTTTATTAATGCAGATTGTTTGCAATACTTAATTAGCATTTATCGAGCCTTTAGTTAATAACGTTGAAAAATGTCTTACATAAATGTTTTTTTATAGCAGAGCAGCTAATTTCTCGGAACCAGTAGCAGCCTAAAATTCCGAACTACGGAACTTAATTAGCCTTTAAAGAGACTTTAATTCTCCACCTATTTTTCCTATTATTCGGTCTGCTCACTTTGTTCTGCTAACTTTATCGACATAAGTATCTGTCGAAATCAAGAAATCTGTGTCCAACCACAGGAAATTTATAACTGACTAATTTAGAAATATTTTGTATTAATCATTGCTAGAGATAAATGATGTAGTAATCTTTTATTTTGTCATGTACAGGAATCAGATCAAATGCTTAAATGGTCAACGTCAGGTTCCCACTCTGAGTAACATTTTTCCACTTCTACTTTTTTAAATTGTTAAACACCGAATTTTTGTTAATATTATAACCTCGACACATCGTTAACACCTTGACATTCTCGAGCGCTTTTGATTTTTTTTTTAATTTGAAGAGAATAATTCAAGGATAACGGGATAAATATAATCTGCCGATTTCCGCAAGCCGAAGAAGTTAAAAAAAAATGGTCAATGAAATTTAGCAGCTGGAGTGATGCATGTTCTCTTCTCTCTTTGAAGCGTGTAGTCTCTCTCTTTCACTCTTTCTCTATCTATCACACTCCTCACAATACTTTCCGTCCGCCATCACGCCACCACAGCTGATCCTTTCCATGGTGGATTACATATAAAATATTTTTAGGTAGTATTTTATTAATTTTTATTGAAAATATTGTTTTTATTGACCTCGGTCATAAATATTATTTTACCTTATTTATTTATATTTTGTTATTCTATCAAAGAGATAGCAGAAAATAATGTTTATATCTATTATAATTAAAAGAATATATTTCTTATAATTCTAATATAATAGTAATGTAATATAAACATTAATCTCTTTTTATACAAAAATCAACAAAATTGGTTACCCTATTTTATTTGCATGCTACTTTCCATGCATTTTATTTGTCAGTCTTTTGAGTTGGAGCTTCATTCGAGGTCACTTAACGTCTCCTCTTAATATCTGACGCGAGTATTCCCATGTGACTGTTCTGATGTGTTTTTTTTACATTTTTGAAAGTCTGTAGACCTTCCCACCAAAATCACCTTCCCACCACTGGTAAAAGGGTATACATCAACTAACCTTTTTTTTTCTTTTTACCATCTAATCTTCAACGTCCCATAGATCCCACGACGCTCGAGTAAATCACCATTTAGAATCGTGGGCTCCCCTACTAAAAGTAATACCCAGATTACGAGACAGGGGCATTAGGGCAAATGTGTTTGCGCATTCGTTCGTTCAGGTGCATATCTTCAGGTTCACTCAATCGGCAAATAGTGACTTAATAAGCGATTTTATCATAAGTAATTTGCTATTATCGATTAATATTAAAGTGACGAGTGTTGTGAATAAGCAAGTGTGATTTTAAGCCTATTTTGCAATTGAAATTAATTAAACAAACACCCAATTAATATCTTGTGTGGCCGTGTGTCGTGATACTTAAGAGGGGTTTTTTATTCAATTCAATGTTTTGTTATGTTAGTGTCAACGTTATGTAATAGTGTCATTCCGATGATACCACTAATGCTATCGACACTACTACTAATGCTACTAATGCTGTCGATACTCCGTCAAACCGAACCACAAATCGTTTCAAAACAATTTACTCGCAGACTGGGCTCTTAACCCCCCAAATTATGTTTATGTAATATTGCTATTACGGCTTTTTTTACACAGTTAATTTGTGTATATAGTTTCTTATTATTAATAATTTTAAGGTTCACATTAATTTCGACAACATTTACCGCAAATTATTTAGGAGAGTGATTTATTTATTTTCCATGTTGTCTTATGGTGAAACGCGTATGATAAAAAATAAATAGTTTGGCAATACTACAAAGTATTTATTATGTATAGCAAGTTAAGTTGAACCCCGAGTTATTGACCAGAGGTGCAGAGCTTGGAGGTGGGTATTTTTATGATATTCATGTTCAAAATTAGCCTGCCGAAAAATTTTGGCAATAGCATTGATGATTATTTTTGATTCTTGTAGGTGTATGTGTTGTTAAGTGATAATGTGTGTTAATTTAGATATGCATATTTGTATGTATGTACTCGTATATTTGTATGTATGTTTATATGTATGTATATTTATTAACTAACATACATTATCACTTATATGTTACATTAAATTTCACACCTGCTATACGAACAAACGCGTATACTTGTTATTCAGAACATTGCATTTTGCTACGTTGCAAAGATAACAATATAATTTTTTTCAATATAACTTCTTTTCTATTCTTTTTCATTTCTCTAACTTCTTTTAGAATTTGCTTCGTAAATTAAGGGTCACTTAGATCTCTCATCGTGACCTAGGCTGCATTATTATACTCCTGGCTACGAAAGTCGGAAGAAGAGAATTTGATTGGGATATTGCATTTGATCGGGAAAAACTAAAACAACTTTCCGAATAGCCGTCCGTCCGTCACCATGTGCGGATGCCGCGTTTTTGTCACCACGCTCTCACAAGAACGAAATGTTCAAACGACGTAAGATTTGGCACAAAATTCGTTTTTATCCTCAAAGCTTCAAAAAACACCATATTGTTATGAGAAAAATTCAGTAATAAATGAGTGGCGCACCAAAAAATATAAAAAAATATATTTCAATAATAACATATCGTACTGTTCTGAAACTACACGAAGATAGCCACGCAGCACAACGTACCAAAATTTCATAAATATCGAGTAATAAATGGCTGCTGCACGGCATTTGAAAACTATATGCCCACGTGTTTGATACTCTCAAATGATTCAATAAGTATTGAATCAGTCAATTTGGCGCCTCGGGTATGTAAGTAAACCCATAAGCCAAAGGGCTTGCTTTCGATGATCACTGCCGATATCGCATTTTTTTCCGTTTATTTTACGTTTGTTGTAATTTTTTTTAATTATGCACTTAATTTTTTGTTTTTATAATACATTTTGAGACGTTTCATATTTCGATGAAGTCGGTGAAACGATTCAAAATCTCTATTTCGTGGTTTTTGGGTAACAATATTTTTCGTCAAAATGAATATTCCAGATGGCGGATATTTTTGATATTTATGGGAAGAATCGGCTCAAATTGGGGGCTCTGGAATTTTGGGATAGTAGAACACGATTTTGTGTAAATCAATATTCAAGATGGTTGCTTTAATATGGCGGACATTTTTGACATTTATGGTCCCTCTGAAAATCCCCCTCAAAATCATGTTTCATCAAAACAAAAAATTTCCACAATTCAGTGGTAGAAATTCTATGCGGATCCAAATTTCCAGAATTTTAACCATAATAATCTAGATTTTCATCCTCTAAAGACCACCCTCCTATTTCACCAAAGTAATATTTTTCACTATTTTTCCATTAAGCTTCTTTTTTATAAATATACGAATACAGAAATTCATAATTTTACTCAATTATTTTCATTTCTACCCCCAAAAACACCCCAATTTATTATTAGGATTTTTCTAACAATTTCTCCTCTAATCACAGGATTATTTTGAACCAGAGTCATAGGTTTGATCGGAAATTGTTGAAAACATTTTCACAATTCGGTGGTAAATTCTATGCGGATCCAAATTTTCAGAATTTTAAGCATAGAATTTGCACTTTTTGTACTTACCCTCGAGCTTATAATGTTTATTTCTGAAATGTTTATTTCTGAAACGGTAACACTTACCGGTCCAAACAGTAATTATATTTACTTGTCAAAATATACATTTTTATGCGGTTTCATTTATATTTCCAACGTCATTTTTTTGCCATTACATAGGAAATTAAATACGTATGTATAAATTCGTCTCCATTTATTACGATTGTGCAAAAAGTAACATCATAAGCCTCACGAACGTTAAGGGTTATACCGTTCTAAAAAAGCTTCGCTTTGCTCAGCCTTTAAAAATTGTCTTCGATAAATTACCCTTATAGCATTATTAACACTTAGTATACTATTATGTCATTTAGAAGTGAATATATGTCATCGTCCTTAGGTATAGCACAGTGGTAATGGTCGGGATTCATAATCTATGGGTCACAGTTTCAAACCCAGCCAATACCGATTTTTCTATAATTTGACGTATATTATTAATATACCTACTATACGCTGCTACCAGAAAAAAATCTAATAAATACTCCATGCCTTATTTATTATATTAAATCCCCGACTCAGCGAAGAGAATAGAATGTTACATATTTTATAATATCACTAGTTTTAAAATAATCTCATACTCGAGTCACGAAATCTCCCTTATTATAAATCAATTTTGCGTTAAAATTGATTATTGAGTCGAAAACGAGTTATTGAATTTTTATTAAGTAGGATTTTGCCATATGTTCCCGGTGTAGACGGAGGCTTTTAAATTTAATTCCGCTTATATAGAAAGGAATGGAGGAAGGATAACTTTTTTATTATCGATAGCTACCTACGGCTAAATCAGATTCGCTTTTATTCTTATGTTAATGTGCTTTGAATACAATTTTGAAATCGGGAAACATCACTTACATCTCTAGAATATACGAGCTTATATAGATATCCGAACGAAATTATTGGTAAAATCTATGGGAGATGCATTGAATAACATTTTGCCTATAAATGGAATAAAATATGAGGAAAGCTGAACTTCAAAATTTTAAAGGAAATGCATCTGATGAAAAGCTTGAGACGACGAGAAAGGGATGGAGGCTTATACTTGGATTAAAAATCTTGAATTCCTATGTCTTCAACAGTTTTATGACTAAGGCATTATCCGTTCTGTTGATGGCGTGTTGATTCTTTAACTCTCTTGTTTAATATATATCTTGAGGAGAGGAATTGGCCCGAACTTTCAATACCTCAAAAATTACATCAACACACAAAAAAAGTTAACTGAGTGCTTCGACAATAAGGAAGACGCGAAGACGCGTCAGTTTTATTACTGATGGAATTAGATTCTAACCTTATACCTACATATTTCAATATAAAATTTTATGTAAATTCTTTACTTTTATTGATAAATTGTTTAACATAACATACATTGTCTCCATATTAATCCATCTTTCTAGTATCTTTAATTTGTTCGTATCTCGGAGTCTAGTATCTTTAATTTGTTAGTTTGAAATGGAGACATCAGACACCAAACCTAGACTCTAAACATTGCTTAGGGTCACAATGCAGATTATCGTCTATTAGAACACCGGGAAAAATATGTATTTCATGTCAGTTGGTTAAACTACTAAATGAAAAAAGAAGTGAACTTTATGGTTGCAAGCTACGACACGAGATAGAAATTAGGCATCTGAAAAAACTAGAAGATTCGTTTGTGAATATTATTTTAATGTTAGCACCAAGGTTGGCACGAAAAATAACATAACTAATAGTATGCTGTCTTTAACTGCTAAAAGCAGGCATTTGTTTAACATCCTATATGAGCACTTTTTCTAACTTAATCTTATAGTTAAACAGGTGAGATGAAAGCCAATAAAATTTCTCTTAAAACGCTAAAAGCCCGGTGCAAATCCATATATTTTTGACAGTTTTACAGCGTCAGTTTTACAGTATCCCGTGCTAGACCATCTTTTATCTTGAACCGCCCCGTGTAAGTTGCGGACGTAGATATTTTATCTAGCTAAACTGCTTTCTTCGGCTGTACTTTCTACGTAGTCACTGAGTTACTCTGTGCGCATGTCAGGGGCAAAGCTAGATATACCAAATAGTATATGCAGACGGCTTCATAATTACTCATAATAGTAATTAAAATAATTTCCTCTCCTCGTGTAGTTACTTAACAGCAGTAGTGATATTGCCGATTATGAGGATTCTTTATGGAAACATGACTTCTAGCATTGTTATAAGATTATGCTTGGGTACTGAAAAAATTATCATTTAATTTTTTTCAGTTTAAATGTTAAAACAGTTCAGTTTAAACTGCTTGGATATATTTTTTAAATTTCTCTTAATTAAAATGTATGTTTTCTCGCTTACTTACTCCAATATTCCAGCTCGTAGAGCAATTTTATTTTATTATAAAGAGTTTATTCGGTTACTTCTACCTTGGTTAACAAATAGAATAGAACAAGTCGGATCTGTTGATACGGAAGCATCGTTTGTAGCATTTGGCTCTGAAACTTTCTAAATTATGTGGATTATGGGTGAAGTTAGTCTTATTTATATTTTATTCGCGTCGTCTATCGCGTCGTTATCTGCTTCTTCTAATAAGGATAGTGTCAGTTTTAACTTCCTGTATGATTTCGATGCTGTAATAATATACAGATTTATAGGTTATTACTTTTTTTTAACTATATCTTATCTGGTTCAACTAGAATCTCTTTAACTATATGATTTGTTTGGGTGAACTGTTCAATATAGCATTAAAAATGTCTTTTATGCTAAAAAATTACAGTTAGTAACGAGAAATAATAATTCAATAATATATCATCGGAAAATAATTCAAACTTTTAATTTACTGCTTCTGCCTTTACATTCCTTTATCACTTGAATTTGCGGAAAAAAACTTTCTTCTTCTTTTATATAAATCACAAATCTCTTCTGCGGATAGGACGCTACCAAGCCTTCCACTTCTTACTCGTTAATTATGACAAAAACACTTATTTTTGCCGTTATTTCTGATTGTATACCTTTTACACTGGTGTTCTTGCTTGTTTTGCACAAATTTAATATTATTGTTTTAGTTTTACTGTTACCTCATCGAACGCCTTAGCTCGACTCTCTTTCTTGTTTATTGTTACTACGGATATGCCGTAGAAAAAACATTTGCATTTCCTGGTTACCTTAATTCTTTCTTGTTATGATATTATAATATGGCCAATCAGATTGATGCATAATATTTAATTTACTTAATTATGCATAAAACTCTTACAATTTGATTTTCACTTTATATAATTTATAATTGTAAACACTATCATACAATCAGATTCACTGATTCACTTTCTGTTGTGTAACTTGTTGCCTCGACATTTCATTTTGGTTCGTAGCTAGAAATTCTCGAACCCCATTTTTACATTGATGCTTTCGCATTAATCTTTTAATCTTTTTTAAGTCATAGTTTATTAGTGATCGATACTGTATAATTATTATTGTGACTTGTCTATTGTAATTATGCTTGAAATAGATTTTTAATACCCACCCAAACATCGAACACCCAAAAATATGTGATCCCGAAAACGTTTTTTTCTTCCTAAATAATCAATGGCAAATTTTGAGGTACAATTATTTATAAAAAAAGACAATATCTCTTTTTTTTTGGTATAAATGTTCCGCTAACTTCACTTGACTAGTTAAATAAAGCAAAAACTTTTTTCTACTCCCTTAACTGACAGAGATATTTTATGATCTTATGTTATATAGGGGATGTTCGTCGACCATTTATTAACATATGTTATTTTTTGTGTTTGATATCAAATATATTTTTTTCGTTTTTCTGATAATTTGGATATACTAAAAATATTTTTTTTACGAATTTTTGATACGTGTGAAGGAACTAAAACATTTTACTTGGACTAGGTTGAACTAACTTCTGTGTACCGTAGAAACTATTTCAAAATAATGCATATTATACTAAAGGGAATATTCGAAAATGTGTTTTTTTAACTTGTCCTAGATTACTAGTTGTATCAAACACCGTACCATTAGAAAAGATATCCTAACATACCGAAAAATCATCCGAACATACGAAAATAAAAATAAAACATTTGTACTCCCCATTTTTTCGAAAATAATTTTTCTTATTGTTGTAATAAATTATACTAGTTGTACCGAACACTGTCCCACAGCAAAAATGATCTGGTGTTCATAGTTTTCCGAAAAAATATAAAAAATCGTAGCCTCTTTATTAATCATATTAAACAATGTCAAACATCAATAAAAAAAAACATGTCAAACATCAGCCTGTTAAAATGGGGTAGCTAACTCCAAAAACATGAATTTTTTCGGCTTTTATTAACCAATTCTTGTGTTAGTGTGGAGTAGACTCCGATATTTTATTTTACCATGTATAAACAATAAATCTGCTTCGAAATAAATTAAAAAATTAAGAAATCAAAGTAAAATAAATTTTAGGAATCTGACGTCAAAGGTAATTTTACTTCTGGTATCATAGTTTTGGGCTCGAGTTTGGGTACCTTCTTCAGGGTGGGTATATTTAAAGAATCTTCGTCTATACTCTACAGTAACATATCTCCTTTAATATTTGTCATAGCTGCCTGTGATGGTACGTGAACCCATACGCAATGCGAGTCACTAATCAATTTCCACGAAAGCCATAGTAATTTATTAACACAGTTCGTAATGAAACGAACGTTTTATTGTTTGATACACCGCGTGGATTTTAATGTGAATATAATGAATACCACCATACATCAGCGGCATTATTATCAGACCTTTAAAACACTATTTGAGGTTATATAACTGCAATGGTTATTCAGTTTGAATTGAAAGATGAATACAAACCGGGATGGATGTGCAATGTGCATGCATTTTCAATACGGTCAGTTTTCGGAGTTGTTTGGTATATTGTTCCGGGTTAAATAAATTATTTGATTGATTTTGGCATAGGAACTATCGAGTGGTGCGACACAATTGCGGCCTTACTGTGATTGAATAATCAAAGGCTTTGTGCACATAGTCACATAGTCAGACATAGTCTTACAGCATTATACTTATAACGCAGTTTGTAACTAAAATTTATATTTATAAACGTAAGTTTATAACTTTCCAGTCTCACGTTTGCCGCATAATTTCCTCGTATTGAAAATAAACTAGCAACCTGTGTACTTGCTTAATATATGAAGTTATTACACGTGACTATTGCTTTTAAAGTTATGCGCGAAGAGACTTCATATTATGTCAAAGGTTGCCTTGTTTACCGCTGCTTGGCACCTCATTAGAAAATTTAGTTATTTCTTAGTTATGCAGCTCTATACGAAACGCTTGCAAGTTGTTATGTTTATATTACGACACCTGCCTCATAATCTTGCGTTCTTAGAACCCTGAAGGTTCTGAGCTATTCAATTTATTAATGATATCAAGTCCTGTGAAGTTGGTGCTGCTTTTTTTGAAACCACTAATTTTTTGGGAGTTCACGACGAAAAGTGCAATAGTTTATTTAAAGTTGTGAAAGAAATTTGCGAAACAAATATATCTAGTTCAAAGTTCTAAAGGGTAAAAAAAAATCTATCGGCAAAAATGTAATTAAAATTCAAAAATTTTAAGTTCGCAAGCGTGCGTGCGCAGAGCGAGTTCTGATGAGACTTCAGAATGGCGATCGAAGAGTTCGTACGAATCCCAGAAGAAAAAAGTCTATCGCAATTAATGCAATTTTATTGCAAATTTTAATATCGAAAAATTCAAGATTTTTTTCAAAAGAAATTTCGATGGAATTCCAAGAACCTTTTTACAAATTTTAATATAGAATTGTTAGTTGGGCAGTAAGTAGTATGAGGAAATATTGACTCATGACATGTATACATGAAGACGACGTTAGATTGTTACATACATGTAAACTACAAATTGCGCGTAATTGAATTTTACGGTTGCCATATGAAATGTAGCGTGAAATAGATGATGAATGTGAATAGATGAATGAAAATAAATAATAATTTCACTTTTCTTCTTCCTGATTTTGCATTTTTATATATTCCGACTGTTTGTGGAGATGTTTAGAGGAAAGATCAGCATTCGTTGCAAGTAGTTTGAAAGTAAATAGTGGAGAATGACAAAAAAAATAAGATATCGAAGTTGCAGACAAATTAAAATATTTTGTTCAGAATACCCCGTAAGAACGCCCATGCGTTTAGCACTCGCATTTTAACTTTATAAGTGAATCGGCGGAAGTAGTACGGCATACGCTTTCAATAAAATCGCACGTTTCCGAATCATTCTTTTTACACCGTCCTTGCATGTTGAAATTCCGTATGTGTACGGTTAGGTATGTAATTAGAACACATTATTATATAATATAGTTTCAGCGAGACCTCATGTTTTAATATCCTGGTTTTCTCAGTGCGCCTAGAGCATTACACAGCAAATGCATTCCATCCATTCCCTCTAATAATACGAGCAAAGTGCATCGATATTTAATATTTATGCAATAACGTGACTCTGGTGAAATAGTAAACGTTAAATTGCTTTCTGTATATGGTAATATGACATATCCACATGCGATTAACATACTTGATATTTTATATTAACGAACATTGTTATTTTAATAATGTAGTATTACAATTTTAACTACATGCCCGGTTAACTATATAAATTTTAAAATTATTCATCAAGAATACTTAATTCAATTATGTAGAATATTTCACACTTGATCATTTGATTATATTATGTACTGAAATAAATAATTTAAAAGTTCTATGAGTTCTTTTCTTCTTCTGGATTAAGAACCTATTTGTTTCGTATCCTCAAAGTTTCCTCATCTGTTTCTTTTAAAAATTTCTCACTTCTGATTTTCTTAAAACACTAGACGTCCTTGATCTATGCCCTACCGAATTAAGTATAAGGAAAGCAATTAAACTTGGATATTTCTTTATATCAATATCCTTTTTGAATAACAATGTTATTCTTATCATCGAGTAACGACTTTACAGCGTAAAACTCTGGCATACTCTGGATTTTTGTTCAAAATAAGCTAGTGGAATTGCCTCAGTGATAATAGTGGTTACTATATTTTGATATTTCGACTCCAATCTGCATATAAGCGATACCGCCAACTGGGGCTATTTGTGACACCTTTCTAGGACATCTATCAATATCATGGCACTGTTTATCAACATAAAATCTTTAAGTAAACGTTGTCATGACCTGCTGAATAATACTGGCATAATCCAATTTGGTGCAAGATGATTAATTTTTGAAAAAAAAATCCAATTCGGGTGTCAAAGTTACCCCGTAGTTGGGGCTACTTTGACACCTGATTGAAATTAGCTTAAAATGCTACAATAAAGCCTCTGTTGTCAAAGTAACCCCATATAATAGATTCAAAATAAAAAAAAATGGTCTTAATTATTAATTTCTTTTCTTACGAAGAGAAACATTATTTGTATAGAAATATATGTAAGTATATCAAATATAACTTAAATCTTGCTACAATGATTCTGCTACATTTCTATTTAGCGACCTTTCGTGACATTTCTTTGGTGAAGTTCTCGTTCCAGATTCCGATGGTCCTCCATCTGGTTCTGGTTTGCTGAAGCCAGGCAAATCGGTGTCACTGAGCTGGGCTTCTTCATTCAGTGTTAAAATTTCTGTAACTGTAAGTTGCTTTCCACGCTGAAATTTTCCCCCTTTTTTTTTCTTTTTTGTTCTTCACTTCTTCATTTATTTGATTTCTTTCAATAATTCCACTAAACTCGAGTCAAGAGCTCTTGCAGTTTCAGCAGCATTTTCTGGTAAACCTCCAGGAATTTTCTACAGACTTATATCCATCGCGCATAATCCCGTTGTTCTGAAGACGGATCTCAGGTTTACTCCCACAGTAAAATATTGGAGATTTTTCCACAAAACTCCGTTATGTCATCTACATCCACGGACAATCTTTATTTTTTTATGATTTTTTTTATTTTTGAATATTTTTATTTTTTTATTTTGAGAAAACAAACCAGGTCATATGTACCGGACAAAAGCACAAGAAGGCCTTGAGTGCCAAGACTACACGGTAATTGGTCAATTTTTATTTATTAATATCTAAATTAAAATTAATCACAAAATTAAAATGAGCATATTAATAGCTTTGACAAATCACGGCCTTAATTATCGTGCATAGAATCTTATTAAGCTATGTAATTGACTAATAATATAAATAAATACATCACAGAAATAGAGCATCGAGATTATAAGTGCTGGTCTACGAACCAAGTCACTAGTGATATGTTCACCAAGCTTGCCCAAAATGGAACCAAGGGAATATACCACAAGTGAAGTAACCTAAAATATACAAAAACATAGCTATGCGTAGTGATTAAATATAAACTATTTCTGTAGAGTAATATTAAAATTAATAATTAGTGACGAAATGTTATTGGCTCAAGGCGTTTGTTTAGTAGTAGGGAAATAAATAATAAATATAAATTTAACCAGGAAATAGTGTTTTGTTTTTAAAACTCGACTTTCTTTCCTACGCATAAATAACGCTAACCGTTACAACCACGGCACTAATACGGTCGCCACGTAAAACATTATCTCTGTAAATTTCATAAAATGTAGTGTAAAAACCAGTAAATGTTAAAAGTTTGTACGTAATAATAATAGTAGAAGTTATATGAATAACTTGAAGTATAAATTTGGAAAATATCGACCTAGGAGGACGTTATTCTCAGGTAAAAAGGGAGGATAATTTCTACACGTTGTGTGTAAAGTATTATCAGCTGGTGTAAAGTATCATCGAGAACGAGGAAGTACGACATTGCAGTTGCAGCATTCCACCAACAGAAGGGTGATACTTCCACGTGAAAGTGTCGTTCGTGTGTGCAAGTGTTGTTTCTTTTTGTGCTAATACCAAAGGAATAACTTTTATCACATGGTAACAACAATACACCATTTGTTTCATATGTTCTACTGGATAGGTCTGGAACCTTTGATCTAACTATAACACTCGGAGTAGTTTCCACAAACACCAAAACACTTTCACTTCACTCGACGCGCGTTTCGCCAACCAAGTTGACATCATCCGGAGACGATTAAAGACGATTAAACAAGTTTTTAATCGTCTCCGGACGATGCCAACTTGGTTGGCGAAACGCGCGTCGAGCGAAGTGAAAGTGTTTTGGTGTTTGTGGAAACTACTCCGAGTGTCATATGTTCTGACTATTTAAGTTTAAATAATTTCTTTGTGCGCCCAGGATTTTATACATCCCATGTCGTTTTTAGTATTTAAGTTAAGATAGGTATCGCAAGTAGAATAAGATTAGTTAAAAATTTTACATTTGTTATCCATCTACAGCCAATGATATATTTATTATATAATACGAGTAGATAGATATTTTTTTTAATGAAATTTTCGACGAAATCCGGTCCTGAATGAAAGCACGAACTGTTAATGTTTTTCACTTTTTTCACGTATGATGCTTTGTTAATGGAAATCCCCACGTAGCAACCTGGCCAAGGGTATCCGCAGTTATCCCTTATTCCTCATTAGATAAAACATTGGGATGACTAACCGGGCGATTATGTCTCTCAATACACTTGTTTATAAAAGTTGAACGTGGGATTTTGAATAGGTAATATGGCCGCATGTATTTTAGATAAGCCTTTTTTAATGGCCTTGAGCACCTTCTTCAAATTTTCTTCAGAATAATTTTTGTAGTTCCGGGTTCCCGGAGTTTTTCATAATTTCTTACCATGGTTCATTAGTCAGCACCTGTAGCAAACAGTTTCAACTGCAAAACACGCAAACAAATAAACGGAAAGAAAGGCACAACATATAATAAAGGGCGCGCGCACATGTGTCAAAGTGGCCCTAGGAAGTAGCCCCGGTTGACGTTACGCTTTATTATATTTGTCTTTGGATTTCGTCGGCATTAATGATTGAATCGCGATTTTTACTGATTCTTCTATTGGAAGCAGAAGACTCTTGACATTTTTCATAAATCACTGGCATAATAATATTAACTAAAACCTAGTAAACAAACTCGTTTCTAATCAACATGCCCTCAGGATTCTTGATTCACAATTTTCAATAAAAAAATATGATATATATATATATATATATATATATATATATATATATATATATATATATATATATATATATATATATATATATATATATATATATATATATATATATATATATATATATATATATATATATATATATATATATATATATATATATATATATATATATATATATATATATATATATATATATATATATATATATATATATATATATATATATATATATATATATATATAATAATTTGACCTATTTTCAAAACACTATTAAAAAAATCATCTGTGCAATTCGTAGGTAAAATGTCTTTTCGGCATGTGGCGGATTTTTTTAAAAACCTATGCGGAACTTCACAAATAGCTATTTCATATTTCCTTATTATTTCAAAAATAATTCTTTATTTTGTGTGATTTATACGAAATAAATTTAACAAGTGATCATTAAGACATAGTTGCCATGCATGGCTCAGTGGCCAAATTTCGTCCCCTGAGCGACCTAGGGAATCATCAAGATACATTTCCCAGATTTTTTTTTAGTAGTCATACAGCTACTCTGGAGAAAGTCTGGTAGTGTGAACCATATACATTTGTAAGATAAGTAAAGCTATTTATTTACTGCTATAGTCATTTTGTATCGAGTTTCTCAGTCACTTAAGTGCAGAAATAGAATTTAAAATAACAAGCACTCCTACTGGTGTTACATCATAAATATCTCTTTTGAGAATTTTTTATCATCGCAAATTCCTCGTCAATTTGTGTACCTCTCAACTGCGAAACATAATATTGCTTTTTCGCGTCAGAGTTAAAAAGCGTTAGAAATTGCTCCTGAAAAGTTTTATTACTTTAACTAAAAATGCACTTAGCACTTATTCAATTAAAATTACAGAGCTCGCTCTATAAAAACTTTCAACGAGCCGATACATCCTCGTTAAGTTTAGCTTTAATGTTTGATACGGCAAACTGATATTTTCTGTTTTCTCTCAATATCGCGAATTACCTCTCCACTGTTAAATTATATATGGCCTCTAAGTAGTTGTGAAATAAAGTTTCAGAGAATTTCTGATCCCCTCTAGCATGTTCTACGAGGATACGCCCCTCATGAATATATTACGTTTTTGTTTCTTTTGCAGCTTGGATATCATTAACCTTTTTGTAGTATTTTATTGTTATTTACCTTTTGTACAAATTGTTTCACTTATGACGTTTGCAAATGTGATGTGTCGTATTGTATAGCAGTGGCGACTTCGTGGATTCTGGATAGGTGAAGCGTTTTTTGGCAATAATCATGGTATCAGCTGTATTATGTTTTGTGGCCACATCGTAGAAAAATTTTCAAATAAAATAAAATACACACAATATCATTTTTTAAAGGAAACGTTATTATTAAACTCTAATATGCGAAAATTTAGCTCTCCGACAATACTGAGGAGAGTCAGAAGAACCGACAGCGAGGACGATTCACTTGCTTGCCAAAATGAAGCGTTTTTTGGCTTGGTGAAGCGTTTTTTGGCAATAATCATGGTATCAGCTGTATTATGTTTTGTGGCCACATCGTAGAAAAATTTTCAAATAAAATACACACGATATCATTTTTTAAAGGAAACGTTATTTTTAAACTCTAATATGCGAAAATTTAGCTCTCCGACAATACTTAGGAGAGTCAGAAGAACCGACAGCGAGGACGATTCACTTGCTTGCCAAAATGCATGTACTAGTCATAGGCAATGGTAACTGTTACCATAGCAACCATATAATGTAATGCATTGTATAGTGCAAGTCTATTATTGCGTCACCTCAATTTAAGCTGTGGTATGCCATGGTCTCTTCTCTCTCGCCGGCATAGTCGGCGCGGAATAATTTCACATTTGCGGTTATATGAGGGAATCGACCTATTGTTATTATTAATTGTACTTACATCTAATTAATTCTTAAATTTGTATTGTAAATAATAATTTAATATACCTATTACATTATTAATGCATTGCACAGTGGGTTAAGATCAACAATTTCCAGTCAACTATAAAACTCATGAAACTGGTCCAACGTACTCCAATGGCTACAGGAAAAATTATTAAAAAAATCCCAAAAATAAATGAGGTTTTCAGGAAAAGAATAGTGAATTGAAGAAAAAGTCTTTCATTTATTGTTTTATAATATTTGGCTTAAATAATTTTTACTCGTTCTGTTAAGGACCAGGTTAAGGGTCTTTATCTTCAGAAAATGTAATTTCTACGTCAGTTGTATTTTCTTCTCCCTCTTCCACTCCTTCGTCAACTAAGTATTCATCCTCCACGTATCCAGGTGACATCCCCGTCAAATTGCTCCTCGATTCCAATGGGTGGGGCGTTGGTGCACGAGGTGCCAGAGCAGTTTTGAGAAGACTAGCTGTTGCTGTGGTGCCGGTTCATTTTTCAGTTGAATGGGGGGTGAGGCCAAGACTGTCTCGTTTCCACCCTCACTCTAGTGGGTCTAAGTTATTTCCAACCCAGCACTGGACTTGAAGGAACGTTCTAAAGCTGCGATGATCAGCGTTGGTGGCAATCTCTGTACGCTGTCTGAACCTTGCCTTAGCGGACATATTGACGAAGAGGTGGTATCTTAGTTCATCAATTCTTTGAATTGTAGTGTAGTGCTAACAAGAGCCATTATAATATTCTCCACTGCTCTCTGCTCACTTGGCTGTTGAGGCAGAAGCCTCGTAGAACACAGAAACGGCTTCTTTCAGAGTAGGGGTTTTGTCAATGCATTTTAAGATTTGTTACAAAATTTCATCAAACTTCAAAGTCCTGTAGGAATGGGTTAGGATGACATAAAATAAAATTTTATCACTGCATTTTGTGCAGTTCATTTCGAAAAGAATAAAATTTTCTGATTTCATTGTCGTTTATGAATATTCAAAAAACTGGAAAAAGTGCAAAAAATTAAAGGTTCTTCGCCTGCCAAAATTGTCAGCAGGGCTTCTTTTACCCTAATTAATATAATCTGGAATGTATGTATATATTGGCCTAGCGGGTGGAAATGTTGAGTAAAATTCTGAGCTTCTGAATTCAAAAAAAGAAGTAATGGAAAAATAGCGAAAATATCCCTTTGGTGAAATAGGGTGGTGTTTAGGAGATGAAAATCGAGTTAATTATGGTTAAAATTCGGAAAATTTGAATTAAACTAGAATTTGATTAGAATTCGACCACCGAATTGTGGAATAAATCGTCTTGGTCTAATAGGTGAGGGCGATTTTCAGAGGCTTAAAACTGGATAACTGCGTTGCGCTCCTGTAAAGATAGTTCCACAAAAGATGTCAAAACTGTACACAAATATGCAAGAAAATATAATTCATTTTTTTTTTAATGAGGTTCCCCTTTGTTTACATGAGTGAGAGCGGAGGGGTTAGTAAATATTTTTTTAGATTAAGGGTAAATTCTTTCAAGCGTAAATGATACTGCAGTCGATACTAGTGACTTCAGCGACTTCATTAATTAAATGAATCCTATTCAATATCAATTATTGCTTTCAAAATTAAATGTTTTTCGCCTGCATCAATGTGTTCAAAGTATTAATATTCAAGAAGTTTCAGCTAATTGCATCAATTTTCAGGGCATAAATCCCATACTCCATGCACTCACATAAAAAGATCAACGCGGACGGAAGCGGTAAAGAAATGTAGGAGAAATAAAAAATTAGATTTACCCAATTTTAACGACTAAATTGCTCGTGTAATTACAGACTATAACTCACATACCACGTAGTAAACAAAACCCAACTAATTGTCGTAAGTAATATCATAAGGGCATCTAATTTTTCCGAAAAAATCGAAAAAACAAGAAGCATGAGTTCTGGTGGCAACAGAAATCCGAGTCGAAGACGAGGATTTTTGCACGAATGCATTTTGTTAAAATATTACTTAGCAACGTGTTTTTATGATTTTTTTTCAGAGGAAAAATTAGATGCCCGAATAATATTTGACAAGACTATTTCATGAGTAACAGGTTATTCTGCATACACATAGCTTACAAAACATACTACCTATTATACATGCATACATAATAAATATGTAGGTATTAATTTGAAAACTGAAAAACATGTAATTTATTTAATCACAAAATACTACAAACTTAATTATTTACGGTACAATTAAAATAAAAATTGCAATTTTGGTATACAGTAGGGATATTGTTTGAAATCTTTGTTAACTCATTGACAACGTTGGGTGTAGGTAAATCATTAATATTGTTGACGGGTCCAGCTGTACAGTGAGAAGCTCGAGGAGTGGCTGCAGGATCTTCTGTTTTCTGTTTTTTAGCTGGAGGTTCTGAGGCGTCACTTCTAAGGGTGTTTATGATGATGTTGGAATAATGCTCATTATCCATTTGCAGGTAAAGCTTAATTGAGTTGGCAGAACTGTGGCCAGTAATTTTAATTAATTGTTGTTCACCCACTCCTCCTACTTACTGCGGTCGACCACATAGAGTGGTTTGTTATTTTATTTCTTTTGTATTTAATCCTGCCTTCTCTGCTGCTTCTTTAGTCCATTTCAAAAGTTCGTTTTTTCCCACTTGAGTGTTTTTGTATCACACACTTGATTGTTCTTTGTTCCATGATGGATTTACTGTTGAGAATGATGTATCAGTTGTTATTCTAGATGAACGTTTAACCATTAGAATTTTAAAAAGACCGACTGGACAAAAAGCCGACCGACGTTTGTAGGATTTTTGAAAGTCAGTTATTTTAAAAAATATATAATTATGTTATCTACCTATTTTAATCCCAGAATTCCTCTTTAAAATAATGAACTCTCCAATTGACTGCTTCTCCACCTCCAGGCAAGTTCTACTGAAGTGATATGGTAAAATTTTCGCTGGAGCCCCGCCGGAGTGTCTTCGCGTAATATTCTTCTAATTAATGAAGCAGAGCTCGATTTCCTTTTATTGGCGCACATCTGCAAATTCCTTCGTTTCGCATTACGAGCTTCCCTACTAGACTTAAAGATAATCTTTAAATGTATCAATAATTATTTTCCACTTCATAAAATACATCTCTTTTTGCAACGGTGTGTTTGCAACGGCATTTTTTTTGCAACGGTGTTCCACATTGTCTTCACAACTAGTTCTTTGTAATTTTCACAGTTTTCTTTCTTCATATTCCACGCTCAATCTTTCAGGATTAGGTTTAGTTGCTCTAAACTTGTAGTTTCCAAAAGCTCGTAAGTATTTCTTTGCCTTGCAGAATTCCATAAACTGTTTCCATGTTGACGTATGGGTTTTAACGGTATTGTATGGTACACTTTTCTCAATCGCCAGATCAATATTAGTCATAGAATCACTTCCAAAGCGACTCATTTTCGCTACATAAGCTGACTAGCACTGTTTAAAAACAATATTACAAAATTTATTGACAATAAAATCAGAAAAATTGTTTAGCGTTGTTTTCTGGTGTCCTAGGAGACGATAATTACTTGTTATCAAAGGTATTGTAATTTTTGGTGACAACAGCTGTCAAGTTTTGCCGCGGGTAAACTCGAAAAATCTGCTGACAGGTCATACAGTTTCCATCTGGAAACCATTTGTAATTCAAAATTGCGCGTTTGTGATTAAGACGAGAGAAATAGTCTATAATATACCCCTTACCTTGTTCTGTGTCCGAAATGGCTGCTTCGTTAAATTGAAGCTCAAAAAACAGCAAAATCAGTGTCAACAAAACACTGAAAATCCACAGTAATTATAGGGCTGGAAAATTCAAATAAGGCATGTATAGGAATTATGGCATCTTGCCCTTCGAATACTAGGGTTTATATCCATTAATGACCATGTTATTTATATTTTTTCCTGAATTCCAAAAACTCATTTTAGTTTTGGCCGGAAATTGTTGATCCTGACCCAATGTGTATTGGCATCATAAATTGTGAAAATCAAGGTAAACCGCCGATTCACTTGCTTCACACAACGTGCCGCCACTGTTGTATAGTATGAAAGATATACAGGCTGATTCAAAAAGTACACACCATTGCTAACTCTATTATTACTAGAGGTACAAACTCGATCAAATTCGCGGCATTTTTAACGCCGATTTCTTTAAAAAAAACCTAATTGAACATGGCGTTTTTGAGTTCTAGAAGAACGACTTCGTGGTAATTTCTTATTGTAAATAGCTGTAAATTGTCGAGTAGTAGGAAAGTTAATAAAGTATATTTGGATTCTGGACATTACCACTTATTATAACGAACCCAGTGGCGTAACATTATTTCTTAACGAATCCAATGGCGTAACATTGTATGTGTTTTCGATTGTGTTCTTAGTTCCCCTGTTAATCTCTTGTCATCTAACACAAAACTGATTATACTCTCAAAACAACGCCATCATCAAGGTACCAACATATGTACGTGTTAATCGCACGTACCCTATAAAACAATTTGTGTAGGTATATACGAAAGATCCTCGAATGAGTTGTTTACTAGTCTAACCGTAAACAACTCATTCGACGTTTCAAATAAAATTACCAAATTATAATTAAATATATCAATTATTTCGTTACATTATACGACTCGTATACATTTCGACGCAGTTGATCAGCCGCTGGATATTTCACTCCCGCATTAGCGGAGGCATTACGGGATAGGCGGAATCGTGCGGCGAACCGGGACACGGGCACAACAATCCTTCACACTTCTCTGGAGGATTTTGCTTGTGCATAATTAATTATTTCGGTTAAGCCGCCGTAACCACCTGCAAATACTGTTTAATAGGGAAAGGCAACTCCTCTCTCGCGTTTGAAATGTAGCAACGTATGAATACGTGTCAAATACAGTGTCACGAAGATTTCCGCTAATTCCCTGCGATAACTTTGTTTCCGGTTGAGTTGTACCGGTTTGGAGCTTATGTGATCAGGAGTTCGCGAATTTAATCAAATACGAACTCCTTTTCTTGCCAAAATGTGGATTTTACTCGGGACGTGCTTTCTAGGGGCGTATCTAACACTGATACAAATATTGTGCTTCTCTAAGACTTGTTATTTAGGTCAGTTACTGTTGATTTTAATTTTATTTATTTCTAATAAATATATAGTTTGATTTTAAGACTATACCTGTTTAATAATCCTAATAATGATAAAACAAGTCAATAAATAAATTCCTACTAACACCTTCCTAATTCTTTTACGTTTAATTTCAAAAAGTGAAAAAATAATATAATATTTCCGAATATTTCTGAAAATTTCCGATAGTTTCCGAAATATTCCCAACATTCGAATGTTCCAGAAATTTTACATCACTAGGCGCGACAAATTCGCAGGCTGCTTACAACAAATTCTTAAGGAAGAATCGGTTCAAAAAAAGCATCCGTTGATGACTTTTAGAGGTGGTAGTGCAGAGTTCTCGGAAAATCCTCACTCCATGAATGTAATTTTCTGTCTAAGTCGCCCAACACCATCCCGAGTGCTGAATTAGAGGCAACTGAAAATGCCCTTTTCACGCCTAAAGGGTCAATAACCTTCTAATTTCCGCGCCATTTGGGTCATTATGCGCCTCATTTTTGTTCTACATGCTATGAAACGGTCCTTCGTTAATTATGAACTTAGGCGTGAAAATGAGTCTCTTGCTTTACCCACGCTGTTGTTTTATTAATTCTGTATCCTCCTGTGCAAACAAGGGTGCTATTTAATAAATATATTTTCGTGTTCCATTACTAGCGGTATTAATATTTCTGTCATATTTTCTCCCTGTCCAATGCGCATGAGAATGGCAACATTTGGGAAGACTTGGTTATTATCGTACAATACAAAGCCCTATGCCCTTTATAAGCAGTAAGGGCTCCTCAGAGGAGGCAAAGGAGGCCGCCCTCCCCGTTCACTTTGCTGGTACATAAAATTTTTATAATTCTTTTTCATATGTAAAAGTTATTTTTTTATTATGTCATGTATGGCATGTATACATGCCAGACTTAGATACTTAGAGACTTAGATACTGAAACAAACAAAATTGTTTTTGCTGGACAATATATTATATTTATCTAAGTGTATGTTCACGTTTGACTATAGCAAAATATAACTGATTGACAGAGCAAAGCCTATTATTTCTCTATTTCCTAACTATCATTCTAGACCACTGACCTTGACAAAATTCAAAAAAGTTTGCTTGCAGCGCATTTTAGGGCTCAATGACTCAGAGGCCTGTGGTTTATAGAAGCAAGCTTCCCTTAAAGTACATACTTAAATTCATTGTTTATTATAATGCATTATTTTTTCTTCCTGTCCAATGCGCATGTGAATGGCAACATTTGGGAAGACTTGGCACTTATCGTACCATACAAAGCCCTATGCCTGCTATAGGCACTGGCATTTCTCTATTTCCTAACTATAATTAGACCACTGACCTTGACAAAATCAAAAAATTTTGCTTGCGGCGCCTTTTAGGGCTCAATGACTCTCAGGGGCGTGTGGTTTATAGAAGCAAGAGAAGCAGCTTCCCTTAAAGTACATACTTAAATTTATTGTTTATTATATTGCATTATTTAAGACTCGCTGTTGTTACTGGCCAAAACTAGTTCAATTATTATAATTTTTAAATATCGCATATATGTCATGTCCGAGTAAGCGCGACCACAAACGAACGTGTAATGGATATAAATAATATGACATACAAAAGTGAGCCTAAAGTAGTCGATAAAAATAGGAACAAAAAGACCAAGTAATGGTTTAAATTCGGCCGTATTCCTATTCTTTTAAATAAAATTTTATTTGAAATTAGCAATCTCCTTTAATTCCTAATGTCTATCTAGATGAAACAACTGATGTGACTAATTCATTCAACTATCTGTAGTAATACGCTATGCCAAAAAGGATAAAGAATGATGAATGAGTTACCCTACAAGTAGGTTTTAGGAGGTTTCTAAAAATTGCTTCCCTTATTTTAAATCACACCGTACGCCACTGGTAACCCTACCTTATAATATTAACCTCCTCGAATCAAAAGATCACGAGCCGCCACTGGTTATAGGCAGTCTATATAGATATAGTATATATCTGTATTTATATCAATTAATAATTAATCAGTGACAACAATTTTGAAGAACAGAAAAATGGATAGGCTGATTATTTGCCGTTAATTAGCCATTAATAATTAATCGTTAAAGTGTTAATTTAACGTTTTAATTTTTTTCTGCTAGCTTCACATGAAGTTAGCAGAACATCAGTAATAAAACAAATTATTAAAAGTATGTACATGGGAAGTTGCTGCTTTTTAATCGTAAACAAATGGTGTAATTTGAAAAATAAAAAAAATTTGGTAAGTTTTTTTTTCAATAGAAAAATATTCCAATACTGAAGGTAACAAAAAAAAACACAAACAAGGGAAAAGTGATAATATATATTTTCACAAAAGACCAGACGACAAATTAATTAAGATGATTAGCTGGTTTGCTAACTTGCGGGCAACAAAACTCAAAAATCAAGAAAAAAAAATGCAAAATGTGAAATGGCAAATCCAATGACGTCACGAATAAATAAGGGAACTGGAAAGATAAATTCCTGAATGAAAACTGACCCATAAAAGTCATTTTCAAACGAGATTAATGACTGCTGTGCAAAGTTCCCGGAAATAAAATTCAAAAATCTCAATAAAAATTGCAAAATCACCACGGCAAATTCGAAAACGTAATGATTAATTACGAGCATGGGAACGACAACTTTCTGAATATGACTCCCAAAAGTCATTTTCACGTGAAGTTAGCAGAAAATAAAAAAAAATAAAAAAATTAAAAACAGTTAAATTATCAGTTTCACGATTAATTTCCTAATTAACGTCAAATAATGAGCCGTTTTAAGGTTGTTCTGCTAAGTTCACACTGATTAATAATTACGTGTTCGTACGTAGGATAGTGTGGTACTGTACACACTATCCTACGTACCCACTATCTCGGATATTTGAGAAATAAAAAAAACCTTTTTAAGTTTTCGCCACACTCGCTGACGTCAATACCTCTACGCCGTTGACTAACTGCAGGGTCAAGCGCATGACGGTATTACATATTTATACTAATTTTGTGTTTGTTCAAATTCGTAAAATACACTTAAAACCACACTTGCTTAATCAAATCGCTGATCACATTAATAGTAAACGGTAATTATTATCGTTTCACTTTCTATTATAGAAAGTGCCGTAAAATCACATAAGTCGCGATTTGCCGATCGGGAGAACGTGAAGATATGTACATGAACGAATGAATGCGCAAACAACATATAAAATATCAACCTGCTTCTTAATCTGGGTATTGCTCCCATGGGTTCTCTTTATCTAATATGCCAAGACCAAAGCCTATAGATATGTAGTAAGTCGGGTCACTTCTTTGATCTGCCTTAAAATGCCGGCGTTTTTTACATGCGGTCATAAATCAACTTCATATGTGCTGAGCTGTCATGTACGAGGGTGATTTAATGGTTTTACTCACGTCCGTCGCTGTCGAATTCCATACCAAAGTTTCGTAACACAGCGCAATGCAGACACCCCGTATCGTATAAGTCGGTCGAAGTTCTTGCTCGGCGAGTAACGGGATGAAGTGGGGAAGTAACGGCAGAGGAGGGTCTCTTCGTACCTAGAGAGTGACTACTTCTGTATCTGTATCTGTAATTTGTTCGGAGTGCGGATCAGAGATCCGCTGCACTTGTTCCCATTGGGCTCCGTGTGCTTCGTCCGTAAGGGAAATACCTCCCTAGGCCACTAGGCCATCGACCAGCCTAGTGTTGTAAAAAAGGTGGTGATGTTGCCTAGGGATATTTCCTTCAAATTGGCAATAGAAGGCCAAGGTTCCCAAAAAATATGGATTCTCTGGTAGATGATGCGGCGGGACATTCACAAAGTACATGCTCGACCGTTTCATCTTCTTGTTCACATCCTCTGCAGATGGGTGTGTCACTTTGTCTTATGTTATAGAGGTGCTTCCTTACCCGGCAGTGTCCGGTTAGGATTCCTGTTACAAAACGTAGTTTTCCCCTAGACATTACCAGATAATTCCTCGCGGTCTCTTCGCTAGGATATCTCCGGAGATTTCGGGTCAGCTGACAACTGTTTCATACCACAACGTCTTAATTTTTTTATGGGTGTTTTCCTTTATTATTTGTAGTTTCACTGCAATTGGTAGGGTACTAATTGAAGGACCAGGCCCAAGGATTCTCAGGCTGGCTGCCTTCTTGGCCAGTTTGTCAGCTTCTTTATTGCCCTTGCTTCTTGAGTGACCCTACTTATTATAATTTATAGGCGAACACTGTCGGCGTCCTGTGATGGTTTTTATGTATCTCATATTTATGAGATGTACATACTGTATATATGCATATTGAAACAATCTCTATGGTGAGAATATATAATAGACCACACCACAACTGTTATAGCCTCTTATCCTGGCAAAATTGGCAAGTTCTCAAATACAATTCTGCCAAGTCACTTTCAGAAAGCGTTCTATCGAACGTTTGAGACGGCGCGGCGCGGCGCGGCGTACATTATATTATAAAGGCGTCGAAGAGACAGATGAATTAATGAACAAATTGTCGAAACAATGCAGAATATATGCCTATCCCTAAAAAAACCATTAACGTTAGATTTATCCACTGTATTTGATTACACCAAGACGAGACAATCATCGCAGTAGATCTCATTTCGTCAGCGACGCGCAAGAGCACAATATTTCGTTCGGATTAGACAAAAGATTATATGCAAAAGCACGAAAAGTTAATACTTTTTAGCCAATTATGTAACGACGCGACGGGACGTTAGGATAGTGTGAAAAAGAAGATTTTCGATTTAAGTTTAATAAAAAGAACTGAAATTGCAAAGAAGTGTTTTTTAAAGAAGTCTTTTAAAATTCGAAAAATCTACAGATACGTTCTGATGTTTAACGGTATGTATGTCAATATTGTAGTCAGTAGCATGAAACTTCTTAGTTTATAATAACTGCCATACATCTATTATTGACTTACCATCAACTTACCATCAATTTACATATAATTGTGACCATTCCTTGATATATTAATGTTTAACGCTGCAGCATCATGAGTTTAAAGATAATTGAATAATTTTCGCATCGTAAGGTAAAGGCTTGCATTTTTCTTGCATCAGCTTCTTTTTGCTTACATTTTCATTAAAACAGGTTCAATATATTTTACGTCGTTTTCTTCTTTTTTTTTATATTATTAGTTGCCTTACTGCTAATATATATGCTGTTCGAGCGGAATTTTTTCTACTATAATAATTTATAATTTATTTTTTGTGTCTACGCCTTCGTATCTACCCGCCGAAATATAGTAATCTATCACCTTATCAGACCCTTAATTTAACGGATTAGATTTATTGCAACTTAAACTACACCCGGCCTGAGTCCACGTCACGTAGAGGGAAATCTAATTTTCTCTTTCCAAACGCCGCTAACGAAGTAGCCGCTAATGTTTGATCAGGGCCCTAAGTCATCACGCCCCGAAGGGTCCCCACATCTACGCTAAGACTTGCGGACGTAAAACGTTCGGCCGCAATTCATGTAGTGTTTGTCATGGCTCTTTTCTTACCTTCCAGTGTTTTGCTGGGACCGAAATGAAACATAGTGCGTGGGTCATAACACAGCTAAGCGTTTCGGATATTGTGTTTATCACCAGGTAGGCCTTGTTATTAGTGGTTTCCGAGGGTTGTTATCATTGCCATGTGCAAAAACGTGAAATTGAAAATGCAATATAGGTAATAATACAATTATGGAATAAAATAAAAATATCAGTAGGATAATTGAATTTCTCACTTTCCTGATCAATTCTAGCTCCTGGATTTTTATACATTAGATATTTTTTACGTACCTTAAATATGTATTACGGGTTGCATGCTCTTTACAAAATATTATTTTATTCAATATCCAATCGAAATTATAATTGTATAATTTAAATAAATGCATTGTATAAACAAATACCTGTTGAACATATGAGTAGACCTATTGAACACCAGTTAACATATTAAATGGATAGCTATATTCTTTGTAATTTCCAGTAGGTCAAATATGTATTTCATATCGTCTTCTACTTCTCACAAACCACAAACATGCCATCAGCCTTTGTAAAGGTTTTTCTGGTTTTGGTGAAAATCGCGACATCGAATGGGACGATGCCATTTTGATTATTTTCGAAATCCAGCATGATAAGGACGAAACACGAGTAGTGATTTAAGAAACCATGCCCTAGTATAGAGTGCCTATTTTGTACTCCCATTTAAACCCGATATGTTTGTGCTTGTGCCTGAATATTATTCATGGACACTCTCCCTGTGAATTAAGTATCTGCACAGAAGAACTACCAAAAATAAACTATTCACACAGGAACAAACTTTATTTCGTACAGCAAGACGAATACAATTGTAATGTTATTGTTGGTCAGCGCAGCTGGCCTTTTATGTAAAGTAAATGCAGAATATGTATTTGCTGCGTCAGTGTTTTTATGCCTTGATTCTGGCACGTAGGTGTCATAACGCTTAGCTTATGATACCAGAGATAAACAAAGATAAAATAAATATAAATTTCAAAGTAATACAATTGTATAACTTGTGCGGAGTAAGTGATCATGTATTTTTTTTCAACGCCTTTTTTTAAATACAAATGTATTTCATTCGACAAAAATCACAAAAAAGTCACAAAAGTGTCCACTGAGTCACGGTCTACTGCGATACATAGAGATTCAACAGATTAGGAAATACAATATATTATGGATAAAATATATACGTTAACAATACAAAGACTGATTCTGTGCCTGGCAGGCGATAAATTAAATTAATTTTCGGGGTTGCATTAAGCAAATGGCAGCGGGAGATTAATTAGTGCACTACCCAGCCATCATCGTGTGTTCTCCTGGCCGCATTATCCACTTTCACGTTCGGCATTACAGCCTTGTAAATGGTCTAGACGACCGCGAGTTATCTGCATAAGTCCATGCTCTGCAAGGGTAGTAAGTGTTTGGCTGCAGTGGAAGAGAATTTAGGACCCAATCCGGCTTTATCTTGTTTCCAAACAGATTTTAGATAGGTTTAGTGGATGCGCCACCTGGGCCTTTCCTTTACGACATTACTCTCGTTTTAACTTTGAAAATAAAAGAGCAGGGCGCTCGAGCTAGGCGAATAAGTGCCTAAATAATTTTATTCGGCGCAGGAATTTGTTATGGGGTTGAAAACGTGAAAACGGGGTCGTTG
>CAXKVY010000123.1:495000-651575 GCA_964058915.1 Tetropium fuscum | reverse complement strand
ATCCAGATCTGCCCCATCACACGATATGGTACCAACAAGACGGTGCACCACCCCATTTTGCAGTGATCGTTCGCAATTATTTAAACCATGTATTTCCTAACCATTGGATTGGTCGCAGGGGAACTATCGAATGGCCCCCTAGATCTCCAGATCTCACTCCCCTAGACTACTTTTTATGGGGCTATTTAAAGAGCAAAGTCTATTTCAATAGACCAAATACCATCGAAGAATTAAAGGACAGAATTCGCAATGAAATTCGAACCATTCAACCCGATACTGTTGGTAAGGTTCTGCAGGAGTTTCAGTGGCGGATGGGATATTGCCAGGAAGTGAATGGAGGTCACTTTGAAAATTTACTCTGATTTTATTTTTTACTTTAATTATTTATCATTTATTTGTTAAAATATTTTTTTATTTGTTTAAATTGTTGTTAAAAAATTAAACAGATTACTCCCAAATCTTTTAAAATGTTCGATAAGCTACCAAAATAAATAATATTACTCCTTAATCTTTTAAAATGTAATAAGCTATAAGCTATTAGAATCAATAAGCTATTAAAAATCTTGACCCGCCCGATAGCTTATGCATGGTGCCATGGTACATTTTATAAACTTTGCAACCGAATATCTCGAAAACTTTAATGTTAAAGGTACTATGTTTTTGACATATTCGCACTCAGAAAAATGTGCTCTATCGAAATCCGTGAAAAAAAATATGGGTTGTCATTTAAAAAAATTGTCGATGACGTCATAGCTCAAAAACGAACAAAACAAAAAAAAAATCGATGGCTGAAAAAAGTGACATTTTATAAAATAAGGTTGACGTGTCCGAGGATTTCCTGTGAAAATCCTTCAATAACGATTAATTGAATTTATTCCAAACTTTACGAGCTCACTGTATATATATATATATATATATATATATATATATATATATATATATATATATATATATATATATATATATATATATATATATATATATATATATATATATATATATATATATATATATATATATATATATATATATATATATATATATATATATATATATATATATATATATATATATATATATATATATATATATATATATATATATATATATATATATATATATATATATATATATATATATATATATATATATATATATATATATATATATATATATATATATATATATATATATATATATATATATATATATATATATATATATATATATATATATATATATATATATATATATATATATATATATATATATATATATATATATATATATATATATATATATATATATATATATATATATATATATATATATATATATATATATATATATATATATATATATATATATATATATATATATATATATATATATATATATATTATATATTGATCATTCATATCCAAGTAAATATACGAAATTAATCATTTAAAAATAAATTATATTATATTTTATTTTTAAAATTTCTGTGAACTGTACTTAAACGTAGCATTATACCTTGCGACTTCATCATTTATGTAAAATAATTCAACATGGAAATCATTTATGTAAATTTAAAAATATATAGGTCCAGAAATGTCCTTGTGGAACACCACTGGCAATTGACTGTTTTGAAAAACATTCACCTGTAGCTTTTACAGAACTCAATTAACGTATTTTCTATCCTATAATATGTATTTAAAATAGCACCAAAGATTTCAACCTTGTCAACCTCTTCAGTTCCTGTATGAGAGTTACCCACTATCCCACATACTGGAGTACAGCCAAGGTCGTCCTTATACACAAACCCAGTAAATCCTATAACTATCCAGCTTGCTACAGACCCATTAACCTCCTACCTTCCATAGGTAGACTTTTCTATACCATCATCCAATCCCGAGTATTGGAATTCGCAGTGACACATAACGTCATGAGCGAATTCCAATACGGATTCCAACACCAGTGAACATTACACCACCAACCTGAATCGAGGTCAATTTACAAGGGTTGTCTCCCTAGACCTTAAGAAAGCCTTCGACAAAGTCTGGTATCCCGGACTGCAATACAAGCTACATGTCGCAAATTATCCGATTCGTATAATTAAAATAAGGCAATCATACATATCAAACCGCCACTTCATAGTAGCAGTCAAAAAGGATGTATCCCAACCCCCACTAAATGTTATCTGGTGTGCTCGTCACTAGGACCAACTTCATTCTACATTTACACCCAAGATTTCCCAAATCCCACAGACCAGCGGACTACTTACTGTTGCAATATACGCCGACGACACCACTACAATAGACGGGTGTGAAGTTATCCACATCCACATTTTCAGATAGGACTATAATTGATAAAGCCGTGGTCTCAATTCATATAGGTTCCGCTTTTGATTAAAAAATGTATGTTTTAGGAATAAGTACATGAAAACTTAGGGATATAAACACAATACACCTATACAACATCTGCTGAATGGATAAAATTAATGTTAACATACATTATTTAAGCCGTGATACAGATTTTATTTAAATTGGGTTAAAATTATTTAGATAAAGAATAGCAATTAAAAATGAAGGTGTAGAGTTTTTATTTCACGATAGGTCGATAGAGAATTAAAGAATACATGGTAGAGTACCATTCAGTTTATTTGTCAGGCCGTCTAGGGGGATGAAATGGGGTAAAATTTGTTTAAAAAAATAATAGCAAGTTCAAATGAAGGTGTAGAGTTTTTATTCCACTACAGGTCGATAGAGAATCAAAGAATACATATTAAAGTACCATTGCTTTTATTTGTCAGGCCGTCTGGGGGGATGAAATGGGGTTAAAATTGTTTAAAAAATTTACAGCAAGGTCAAATGAAGGTGTAGAGTTTATATTTCACGATAGATCGATAGAGAATTAAATAATACATGGTAGAGTACCATTGCATTTATTTGTCAGGCCGTCTAGGGGGATGAAATGGGATAAAATTTGTTTAAAAAAATAATAGCAAGTTCAAATGATGGTGTAGAGTTTTTATTCCACTACAGGACGATAGACAATCAAAGAATACATAGTAAAGTACCATTGCTTTTATTTGTCAGGCCGTCTAGGGGGATGAAATGGGATTAAAATTGTTTAAAAAATTTACAGCAAGTTCAAATGAAGGTGTAGAGTTTTTATTTCACTACAGGTCTATAGAGAATCAAAGAATACATGGTAGAGCACCATTGCATTTATTTGTCAGGCCGTCTAGGGGGATGAAATGGGGTAAAATTTGTTTAACAAAATAATAGCAAGTCCAGATGATGGTGTAGAGTTTTAATTCCACTACAGGTCGATAGAGAATCAAAGAATACATGGTAGAGCACCATTGCATTTATTTGTCAGGCCGTCTAGGGGGATGAAATGGGGTAAAATTTATTTAAAAAAATAATAGCAAGTCCAAATGATGATGTAGAGTTTTAATTCCACTACAGGTCGATAGAGAATCAAAGAATACATGGTAGAGCACCATTGCATTTATTTGTCAGGCCGTCTAGGGGGATGAAATAGGGTTAAAATTGTTTAAAAAATTTACAGCAAGTTCAAATGAAGGTGTAGAGTTTTAATTCCACTACAGGTCGATAGAGAATCAAAGAATACATGGTAGAGCACCATTGCATTTATTTGTCAGGCCGTCTAGGGGGATGAAATAGGGTTAAAATTGTTTAAAAAATTTACAGCAAGTTCAAATGAAGGTGTAGAGTTTTTATTTCACTACAGGTCTATAGAGAATCAAAGAATACATGGTAGAGCACCATTGCATTTATTTGTCAGGCCGTCTAGGGGGATGAAATGGGGTAAAATTTGTTTAACAAAATAATAGCAAGTCCAGATGATGGTGTAGAGTTTTAATTCCACTACAGGTCGATAGAGAATCAAAGAATACATGGTAGAGCACCATTGCATTTATTTGTCAGGCCGTCTAGGGGGATGAAATGGGGTAAAATTTATTTAAAAAAATAATAGCAAGTCCAAATGATGGTGTAGAGTTTTAATTCCACTACAGGTCGATAGAGAATCAAAGAATACATGGTAGAGCACCATTGCATTTATTTGTCAGGCCGTCTAGGGGGATGAAATGGGGTAAAATTTATTTAAAAAAATAATAGCAAGTCCAAATGATGATGTAGAGTTTTAATTCCACTACAGGTCGATAGAGAATCAAAGAATACATGGTAGAGCACCATTGCATTTATTTGTCAGGCCGTCTAGGGGGATGAAATAGGGCTAAAATTGTTTAAAAAATTTACAGCAAGTTCAAATGAAGGTGTAGAGTTTTTATTTCACTACAGGTCTATAGAGAATCAAAGAATACATGGTAGAGCACCATTGCATTTATTTGTCAGGCCGTCTAGGGGGATGAAATGGGGTAAAATTTGTTTAAAAAAATAATAGCAAGTCCAAATGATGGTGTAGAGTTTTAATTCCACTACAGGTCGATAGAGAATCAAAGAATACATGGTAGAGCACCATTGCATTTATTTGTCAGGCCGTCTAGGGGGATGAAATGGGGTAAAATTTATTTAAAAAAATAATAGCAAGTCCAAATGATGGTGTAGAGTTTTAATTCCACTACAGGTCGATAGAGAATCAAAGAATACATGGTAGAGCACCATTGCATTTATTTGTCAGGCCGTCTAGGGGGATGAAATGGGGTAAAATTTATTTAAAAAAATAATAGCAAGTCCAAATGATGGTGTAGAGTTTTAATTCCACTACAGGTCGATAGAGAATCAAAGAATACATGGTAGAGCACCATTGCATTTATTTGTCAGGCCGTCTAGGGGGATGAAATAGGGCTAAAATTGTTTAAAAAATTTACAGCAAGTTCAAATGAAGGTGTAGAGTTTTTATTTCACTACAGGTCTATAGAGAATCAAAGAATACATGGTAGAGCACCATTGCATTTATTTGTCAGGCCGTCTAGGGGGATGAAATGGGGTAAAATTTGTTTAAAAAAATAATAGCAAGTCCAAATGATGGTTTAGAGTTTTAATTCCACTACAGGTCGATAGAGAATCAAAGAATACATGGTAGAGCACCATTGCATTTATTTGTCAGGCCGTCTAGGGGGATGAAATGGGGTAAAATTTGTTTAACAAAATAATAGCAAGTCCAAATGATGGTGTAGAGTTTTAATTCCACTACAGGTCGATAGAGAATCAAAGAATACATGGTAGAGCACCATTGCATTTATTTGTCAGGCCGTCTAGGGGGATGAAATGGGGTAAAATTTGTTTAAAAAAATAATAGCAAGTCCAAATGATGGTGTAGAGTTTTAATTCCACTACAGGTCGATAGAGAATCAAAGAATACATGGTAGAGCACCATTGCATTTATTTGTCAGGCCGTCTAGGGGGATGAAATGGGGTAAAATTTATTTAAAAAAATAATAGCAAGTCCAAATGATGGTGTAGAGTTTTAATTCCACTACAGGGCGATAGACAATCAAAGAATACATAGTAAAGTACCATTGCTTACTTTTGTCAGGCCGCCTGGGGGGATGAAATGGGGTTAAAGTGTTCAAAAAACTAGCAATTCCAAATTATGATTTAGAGATTTTATTATACCATAGATTGATAGAGAATCAAAAATTATATGGCGACGTAGGTACCGTTGCTAGTATTTGTCAGGCCGTCTAGTGAGATGAAATGAGATAAAAAAAATATGTCTTGAAGTGGGGTGAAAATGAATAATCTTAAAAATTTCGAATAAAAATGTCGTTTATATAACATTGATGTGTTTGCGTTGTTGATGTACAAAAAAATAAGAAATTATTAATCCATCCGATTTTATTTATTGACCTATTGTTGTTTCACTATAGGTACTACTTATAGAGCAATAATAAATACATTTTTTGGCAGAATAGATAATAGGATAATCATTTTTATTTGTCAGGCCGATACGATGTACGGGAAAAATAATAGTATAGAATCTGGAATATTTATTTCCTATTAAAACCGCTTTCATTTTGCTACTAATAGAGCAAAAAACAGAAAACATGTGAAAAAGGGAGGATTTCTAAGTTATGAATGTAGAGAACATAGTCCACATTTATTATTCTGAATTATCAAACAACTTGGATGAAATTTTCTCTTGCACATAGAACAGGCTTCCGATTTGTTCCCGTCTATATAACCGCATATAGGACATACGTTTGTCATATCATCAGAGGCTTTGAGGAGCAGCAATTTAATTTGTGCTCTGTAACTATTAATATCAACTGAATCGAGCAGAGATTTCCCTTTGACGATCTGAGATACAAAATAGATAATATAAACGCCACAGTTGTATGTGTCCGTTTGTTGTATGTGATCCATAAACTGTAGAGTCCAGGAGTCCATTGGTAGTCTTGTTCTGTTGTATTGATTATACGAATTGATAAATTTTAAAAATGTATTTAAATATAAAGTTTTTTTAGACCGACTGCCATTTGGGTCTATATAAATAAACGACTGTTGGCCAAGGTCTGCGATAATAACACACCAGTGGTTTCTGTTAATATGGACAGGCATGACTAAAATATTGTTTGTAAGAAAAAGTTCGAAATCAAGGTAAAATTCTTTTTCCAAATTGTCGATCAGATTGAATATAGCGTAGGTTTTTTCAACGGTAATTAATCTATAATTTTTGTCCAAAATTACATGCAAACTACAGTTGATCACGAAATCGGTCAGCCATTGCGTCCCCGAGAGACTGTCAAAATCATTAATTTTTAGTTCTGGACATAATGCCAGTTTTTTATATGTAGATACTAAGTAGTTGTTAAAACTCAAACATTTTTTGTAATAATTTTTGTGATACACCAATCCATTCGGCAACAAGGTAAATATTTCATTTATGCAAGTGGTTCTTATCGACTGCCTCATATGATTTTTCTTTGTTTTGATGGTACAGGAACTTTCAGTGTTTAGTCTTTTCAATGTGTGTTTCAAATGCGTTCCTTTAAAATTACTTGATTTTTGTGGCAGTCTTTTAGCCCACTGTTCCTGTGCTGTTAAATCCAAAATTGTTGGACTGGTTCGGTCCTCGCATTCTCTGGGCACAATAAGGCGCGTACAGTTACTTTTTGGTATGTCTAAAGTTATTTCTTTGTGGATAGATAACACGTGTTTTCTAATTTCACGGAGGACCCGACCACATTTTTGATTTCGTTGTCCGCCTAAAATGAGGTTTTTTACTATAGAAAACCAATTTTCGACATCTGCGTTGCTCATTCTCTTTCCACTTTTTTCTGATAATAACAGCCCGCTCCACATAGGTACGTATGGGAAATATTTTTTCAACGCAACATTGAAAAACTCCAAATTATAATACGGGTTGGTAATATCAGATGATTCATTTTTAACATCCAACAAGACGGATGTGTATATTTTATAAAAATGTTTATAAAAGGGACTGCTTTTATAAATGATACCCTCCTCCTCATAATCAGGTGGCAACTTATCTACATTATCACTGTCGGCTTCTAATTCTAATATATCGGATATGCTTTTGGATATTGACAAAGAAATTAGACTTTTCAAAGATGACCTTACTTTACTGGTATCGAATTCTGAAATTAGGACCACTGTTAAATGTTCGAACCATGTACTCATCACCTGAAAATCACTAATATTAAAAGCAGCCGCCAATACTTCTTTAAAACATGTTTGTGCGGATTTGTCAGTGAAGTATTTTTTTATATCGTTTGCAATAATTTAAAAAAAGTGACTACAACAGATGTGGAGTTTTATTATGCCTTTTAATGAATTTTGATGACCATTCACTATAAAGTTGTACGTCAATGTTAAATATGTTTTTAATGTTATATTATTCCAAAATAATAATACCGCGTTGATTATCGCGAAGCTGAAATCAGATACAACTTCAGAGAAAACGGGCCATCTTTTTTTCTTGCTTACCACGAAATATTTAAATTTAGCAAGCCATAAGCCAATGGATGTCACATCATGACTTGAATTCACCATCTCTAATACAGGGAAGATCCTTCTATTTTCTGCACTTTTTGTAACGACTGCGTAGTATAATACTTTCTTTCCGCATGTTGGTGGCTTGCGAATAATAGTACCAGTCGCATCTATGTGAAAAGTTTCATTTGAACATTTCAGTAAAATTTCCAACTGTTGCTCACTGTAAATATATACATATAAAGGTTGGCCAACAACTTGCATGTATGACCAATTATGTCGTTGCATTAGGATAAGATCTAGTAAATCGTCCTTATGCCGATCGTGTATCCCAAACTTTTCGGATCGAAGTTTTCGTATAACAGCTTCAGATTTAATTTTCTGCAGATTTCCCTCCTTTATGAGCTTACTAGATGCCTTGTCAATTGAAGCCTGTCTTAGCTTGAATGGCTTCATACATTTTGAAGTTTTTCCGATGATTTTTCTCTCGACACCCTTTAAGTGTCTGGTCAATTTTTCTAAATGATTATAATCGATGGAAGAACTAAGGACAATTACGTAGTGGGAACAGTTGTCAGATATTTTATTTATTGATAAAATAAATACTTTGCAAGCATGAGCACAGTAGGCGTAAATTTTTATGCTATCCTTACTAGGAATATATCGGTAAGTTTTAAAGTTTATTACGCATACATTATTGACGGTTTTTATTCTTTCCTTTATTAAATAAGTCCACATCCCTGTAATTAACCGGTGTTTATTATCAATAATGGTGAGGAGTTCTCTATGTGTAAGTTCGAATGTTCCTTCCACATATTTGCAACATCGATAGGCTGGCCTTTCCCATTTGGTTATTCTCAAATTTTTCGAATTTAATGGCACAATTACATTAACTTTTTTAGTATCAGTTCGTTCCAAATTCATTATTATGTCTGGAAACGAATCAAAATCAGTGGAAACAGCATCTGTACTTTTGGTATTTCCTCCTGATTCATTTATGACCACCTCGCAATCATTTATAAATGTTGAATTAAATTTCGGAGAAAAACAATTACCTATTTTGATTCTTAGTTCTTCGGGAATTAAATAATTTGAGATTATATTTATCTTTGACACCTCCGATACTATCGGTGAGGTATTGGGACTTGAAACAGAATCGGATATATGAACTTGATTTCGGTGTGTAATATTTACACTCGATCGTTTACACCGCATCTGAATCCTGAAACGATTCCGATAATTATTTTTAATTTTAAGTTCTTTACATATATCCGATAATACTGAGGATTTAAGGGAGGCCGATACGCGTTTTATTGCAACCTGGTTAAAGTTATTATCGCGAATGAAATCTAAGATGGTGTCTTTATACTTAGCTACTTTGCCAGTATTTTCCATTTCATATTTTCCATATTTAAAAATAAATTTCTCTTTATTTCTTTTTATTGTCATTAAAATATTATAACATTTGTTATATTCGGTACATTTAAATATATATTCACATGCCGCAATTATGACATCACTAGACGGCGTCAACTTGGCAATGTCCTCAAAATATATTTTTCCCCTGAGGTATTCTCTCAAACTTTCTATATCCATATTTGAATGTCTTCCCATAATTAACGGAAAGTGCCCTCAGGTATTATTTTTTGGGGTACTAATACTACAAACTAAAGATCTTATATATATTATAAATATATATATATATATATATATATATATATATATATATATATATATATATATATATATATATATATATATATATATATATATATATATATATATATATATATATATATATATATATATATATAATGACAACGAAATAAAAATATCAGTCTAGATAATAAAATAAAGTAACCCAAATAATAATTATTGTATTCTATTTAAATATAAAACACAAATATAGGTATGGTATATTATAATACTTATAGTATATACCTATATAGTAGAGGTGGGTAGTTCGTGAACGAACTAGTACAATTGAACTATTCACCTCACTGAATGAAATGAATCATTCCTTGGTGCCGGAAAGAATCATTCACCGCGAACTAAAACAATATAATACGAAACCCGAAACCGATTCTTGAATTCAGTTAAACAATCAACGATTAAACTGACTACTGAAATCACATCGGCATTCAGTCAGATCGGTACTTGAAAGACAAGAAGTATTATTTTAATATTTTATTATTCGTCGGCGTTGGCGGGTGCATAGTGTCAGCACGGCACGACCGGCGGTAAAATGTAAAGGATATTTTGCTCGTTGCTCGCACGTGTCTATGCGAAATGCTTATTATGTATATAATAAATAATAAATATGCTTCACACAAACAAGGGTTTTTTCTATTTCTTTTATAAATCACCATCTCTTCCCCTTCCTCTCTATTAGGTTTAGGCATATTTATAATGATTTTGACGATTTTGTAAATATTCTTTTTATGTTTTATTCAGTATATGATACAAGTGTATAAGGGATGCAGGTGTTAGTGTAGCCTAAATATATTTTTGTTCTGCTATTTTCCATTGTGTGCTTAATTTTTCGTCGGTTTTGATACCTTTCAATCGCATATAAGTAGGTACAAGGTAGGTAAAAGGACAATATATACATACATATTATACTAAACATATGAATTTAATTTTTAAGTTGAACCGTTTGGACACAATGTCATCAAAAAAAAGGAGCGATATATGGATTCACTTTGAAGAATGTGGGGAAAAGAAAAGTAAATGTTTGTATTGCAAACAAATTTTGTCGTGCGCTGCCGGTTCATTGGGGAATTTAAACAGACACATGAGAAGCAAACATCCTACAATTCCAATAAATAGATCTGAGTTGCCGAGTACGTCCACATCTTCTGCATCTCTGGAAAAAATAGAAGATAGCACAGAGGGGGGTACTGAAAAAGAAAAAAATGAACAGGGTGAAATTGAAACAACTGAAGGGCCATCAGTTTCTGTTTCCAAAAAAAGAAAGATACATGCATATCAATCACATATAACGCATTTTATGGGAAATATTCGACCCGTTTCAGCTGCCAAAAACAAAGAATTTGATATTCAGTTAATCCGTATGATTGTAAAACATTATCATCCGTTCAGTATCGTTGAAGAAAACGAATTTAAAAAATTTTGCCATATGCTTTGTCCAGGGTATAAGCTTCCATCCCGCAAAACATGCAGTGAAAGTTTATTGCCACAATTATACGACCAAATAAGAGAACGAATTGAAAAGGAATTAGATGGTGTTGAATACGTGTCTGTGACTACAGATTCTTGGACTTCGATGAATAATGAGTCTTTTGTCGCAATTACTGTACATTTTTTGTACGAAGAAAAAGATAGTTTAAAGATCGGTTTTTATTTGCTGGATTGTTTCTCGTACACAGAAAAACATACTGCTGACAATTTGGCGTCTCTTCTAAAAAAAGTATTTCAAGAGTGGCATATCGAAAATAAAGTAATCTGCATTCTAAGTGATAATGCAGCAAATATTATTGCAGGCATCAGAAAAGGCGGCTGGTCTTCTCGACCTTGTTTCGCACATTCTATAAATTTACTTGTTCAGAATGGACTCAAGCAAGTCGAAAATATTTTAAATAAATTAAAGGCAGTTATTGCTTATTTTAAACGTAGTTCATCAGCACTTGCCAAATTACAACAAACACAGAAACAAATGCAATTACCTGAGATTAAACTTAAGCAAGACGTTGTTACTCGTTGGAACTCGACTTTAGAAATGATTCAATGCGCGTGTCGAATAAAGGACGCTATTATTGCAACATTAGCTTTAGAAAACCCAGCATTAAATACGATTACTACTTATGAATGGATAATATTGGAAAAACTAATTGATTTACTGCAAATATTTAAAGATGTAACTGAGGAAGTTAGCGCGGAAAAAAATATAACAATTTCCAAGATTTTACTTTTTGTTCGAGCTATATACGAACACATCCAACGGTACTATACTCAACCCGACTTAGAAGGAGAACTAATGGCTGTTTTAGAAGTATTTAGAACCAATTTTTTTAGGCGTTTCAGTGATGTGGAAGATACAGTGATTTTAACAGAATCTATAATTTTAGACCCACGCTTTAAAAAGTATGGATTCAAGGAAGAGCGTAAATACCACGACTCTGTCGAATTTTAAGGGGAAAGGTGGGTGCTCTAACTCTATCAGAAAATATAAAGGAAATATCACCTACAGAAATAACACAGCCAACTACATCTAAATCAACATTATGGTCTACGTTCGATACAAACGTCACAAATTTAATAGAGGAGAGCAATAAGACTGCGGCGGGCATAATTGAACTAGACCGCTATTTAAGTGAACCCCTCATTTCAAGAAATGATAACCCATTAGATTGGTGGTTTAGTAGAAGGCACGTGAATCCTAGATTATACTTATATGTAAAAAAAAGATTGTGCATAACAGCCAGTTCCGTACCCTGTGAAAGGATATTTTCAAAAGCCGGTCAAGTTATCACCGAAAAGCGGTCCCGTCTAAAATCTGGAAAAGTTTCCAAGATTTTATTTTTAAATGCAAATTTATAAGTAGGTACCTACTTTTTTACATTTTATAGCCACATCTATTTTGCAGTATATTTAAATATTTATTAATTTATTATTTTTTAATATTAACTTTACTAATGTTATATTTTTATTTTCTATATTTGTGCGTGTTACACGAATTACGAATTACACGTACCTACAGAAATATATATATATATGTTTGGTTGCTGAAATAAATACTTTTATTTACTTATTTTTTTATTTCTTATTCCTAATAATATAGTAGCCAAAGGCCAGTAGGTACCTACATCTGAGGTACCTACCTACGTGTTTTAATTCAGTATTCACTATTCAGTGCGTATTTCTTTTGCTTTACCTATTCCCTCCCGACACGCCGATATTACGTACCGACCGACTAACAGCAGTCCCAGAAACAGAAACATTCACAGATCCCTGACTAACTGAATTAAAAGAATCATTCAATTGAATAATTCACTTAGGTGAATGAGACCGAAGGAATCAATTCTGCAAAACGAACTAAAATTCCCATCTCTACTATATAGTATATACCTATTATAATAATATAAACAAAATAAAACTATCACTCCAATAAAATAAACGAACTCAAAAAATAATTGCGTTCTATCTAAATGTAAAGTAAAATTAAAATATTTATAAGGTGGAACGTAGAACGTACAACGTACAACACCAGATTTAAAATAATATCGGAAAATATGAAAATATAAAATCATAAGAGTCGTATTTAAGTATTCATCAAAATTTAAAATACCAAAACCTCTCCTATGGAGCAATACAGCAATATATTTATTCTTTTCCTGAGAAAATACAGTACAAAATACAACTGAATGAATTGAATTAATTGGATTGAGCGCCGAAGTGATGATCCGTTGCAGTAGGCATATTCGAGCGACATACAGTGGGCGGCATCTAGCGCCGATCGCCTGAAGCATCCGTGAATGGTCAATGCCTATTAACGGGGCGGTGTATTGTGGTAATACGAGCGGGCGGTTACAAAATGAAATAAATAAAATCAGTTTGAAATCATCTGCACGATTCTACTGAGTTTACAAAATACGGTAAGGCAAATAATACCAGAATTCAGCTTACCGATAGGAACTTATAACCTGAGCTGTCGCGCGTATGTGTTGTACATTGTGTTGTAGCTCTACATTTCTTGTTTAGTTAGGTGCTTGTAGATTCGTACTACTTAATACGGCCTGAATTCGTGTTGGTGAACATACTGATTTATCTATTGACCTGTAGTGAATTAAAAACTCTACACCATCGTTTTGGACTTGATATTATTTTTGAAGTGAATGTTTGATTTATTAAATACATAAATATGTATACAAAAATTATAATGTCTCAGTAATGATATTATTGTTTATACTTTGTGAGTGGCATCACATGTGCCCATGGCCTGTCCCTTTCTATCTAAAAGGTTCTTCCAGGCATGGTTACATAAACAGTTATAAAATACCACTATATATGAGTAGGAATACGAGACACTTCTCCTTTACTAGTTGCTGTGTTAAGACGTAATATCCAAGATGATATTTTATCATTACATCTAGAATACTTTCGCCGCATGAGAGTGATTTTTCAAGGTCGCGTCACGACACATTTTATAACATAACATTTTTCGTCTCGCAAGTGAGATAAAGCATATAACAGATATGAGGGAGAGAGAGAGAGAGAAACAGAGGTATCGAATGAGTTTGACTTGGGCAACGATCCCCCACAAGGGTTCTAAGGCGGAAAGCAATTTTAAAGAGATCAAGTGTTCTAAAGCGGATAGTTGATATAGTTTATAAACGATCGTGACAGAATCGGAATTAACCAGAATATAATATTACTTATGCATATCCTGCAGGATATATCTGGATTGGGCTTTCGAATCTGATCCAAATGGATGATGATCTTTTTGCGGAGGATGCGTCTTTGCCACTACTTCACTTTCTTCGTGAGAAATTCGGTTTAGATATGAATAACGGCCGGAGCCACGACTAAATCAAGAACAACGATTTATACTATATTCTCTGCACCATTGCTATAAATGCTATAAATCTACACCATTTATCATTTATCACGAACATATGTGTCACACTTCAGTTACCATAAAGCCACTATGTACTATTGTACATGGTGGCTTTATGAGAGAGAGAGAGAGAGAGGTATTCCTCTCTCTCTCTCTCTCTCTCTCAACGAATAGGTAAAGAAGTATTCACTTCTATCACGTGTACTGTGCTGTACGCGGATTTTTCAAAACAAATTTAACCCCCTTTCATCCCCTAGACGGGCGAACATAAAAGCAATGGTACTGTACCACGTATTATTTGTTCCTTTATCTATCTGTCGTGAAATAAAAACTCTACAACTTCATTTTTAATTGCTGTTAATTTTTTAAACGATTTTAACCCCATTTCATCCCCCTAGACGGCCTGACAAATAAATGCAATGGTGCTCTACCATGTATTCTTTGATTCTCTATCGACCTGTAGTGAAATAAAAACTCTACACCTTCATTTGAACTTGCTGTAAATTTTTTAAACAATTCTAACCCCATTTCATCCCCCCATACGGCCTGACAAATAAAAGCAATGGTACTTTACTATGTATTCTTTGATTCTCTATCGACCTGTAGTGGAATTAAAACTCTACACCATCATTTGGACTTGCTATTATTTTTTTAAACAAATTTTACCCCATTTCATCCCCCTAGACGGCCTGACAAATAAATGCAATGGTGCTCTACCATGTATTCTTTGATTCTCTATAGACCTGTAGTGGAATTAAAACTCTACACCATCATTTGGACTTGCTATTATTTTTTTAAACAAATTTTACCCCATTTCATCCCCCTAGACGGCCTGACAAATAAATGCAATGGTGCTCTACCATGTATTCTTTGATTCTCTATCGACCTGTAGTGGAATTAAAACTCTACACCATCATTTGGACTTGCTATTATTTTTTTAAACAAATTTTACCCCATTTCATCCCCCTAGACGGCCTGACAAATAAATGCAATGGTGCTCTACCATGTATTCTTTGATTCTCTATCGACCTGTAGTGGAATTAAAACTCTACACCATCATTTGGACTTGCTATTATTTTTTTAAACAAATTTTACCCCATTTCATCCCCCTAGACGGCCTGACAAATAAATGCAATGGTGCTCTACCATGTATTCTTTGATTCTCTATCGACCTGTAGTGGAATTAAAACTCTACACCATCATTTGGACTTGCTATTATTTTGTTAAACAAATTTTACCCCATTTCATCCCCCTAGACGGCCTGACAAATAAATGCAATGGTGCTCTACTATGTATTCTTTGATTCTCTATAGACCTGTAGTGAAATAAAAACTCTACACCTTCATTTGAACTTGCTGTAAATTTTTTAAACAATTTTAACCCCATTTCATCCCCCTAGACGGCCTGACAAATAAATGCAATGGTGCTCTACTATGTATTCTTTGATTCTCTATAGACCTGTAGTGAAATAAAAACTCTACACCTTCATTTGAACTTGCTGTAAATTTTTTAAACAATTTTACCCCATTTCATCCCCCTAGACGGCCTGACAAATAAATGCAATGGTGCTCTACCATGTATTCTTTGATTCTCTATCGACCTGTAGTGGAATTAAAACTCTACACCATCATTTGGACTTGCTATTATTTTTTTAAACAAATTTTACCCCATTTCATCCCCCTAGACGGCCTGACAAATAAATGCAATGGTGCTCTACCATGTATTCTTTGATTCTCTATCGACCTGTAGTGGAATTAAAACTCTACACCATCATTTGGACTTGCTATTATTTTTTTAAACAAATTTTACCCCATTTCATCCCCCTAGACGGCCTGACAAATAAATGCAATGGTGCTCTACCATGTATTCTTTGATTCTCTATCGACCTGTAGTGGAATTAAAACTCTACACCATCATTTGGACTTGCTATTATTTTGTTAAACAAATTTTACCCCATTTCATCCCCCTAGACGGCCTGACAAATAAATGCAATGGTGCTCTACTATGTATTCTTTGATTCTCTATAGACCTGTAGTGAAATAAAAACTCTACACCTTCATTTGAACTTGCTGTAAATTTTTTAAACAATTTTAACCCCATTTCATCCCCCTAGACGGCCTGACAAATAAAAGCAATGGTACTTTACTATGTATTCTTTGATTGTCTATCGCCCTGTAGTGGAATAAAAACTCTACACCATCATTTGAACTTGCTATTATTTTTTTAAACAAATTTTACCCCATTTCATCCCCCTAGACGGCCTGACAAATAAATGCAATGGTGCTCTACCATGTATTCTTTGATTCTCTATAGACCTGTAGTGGAATTAAAACTCTACACCATCATTTGGACTTGCTATTATTTTTTTAAACAAATTTTACCCCATTTCATCCCCCTAGACGGCCTGACAAATAAATGCAATGGTACTTTACTATGTATTCTTTGATTGTCTATCGCCCTGTAGCGGAATAAAAACTCTACACCATCATTTGAACTTGCTATTATTTTTTTAAACAAATTTTACCCCATTTCATCCCCCTAGACGGCCTGACAAATAAATGCAATGGTGCTCTACCATGTATTCTTTGATTCTCTATAGACCTGTAGTGGAATTAAAACTCTACACCATCATTTGGACTTGCTATTATTTTTTTAAACAAATTTTACCCCATTTCATCCCCCTAGACGGCCTGACAAATAAATGCAATGGTACTTTACTATGTATTCTTTGATTGTCTATCGCCCTGTAGTGGAATAAAAACTCTACACCATCATTTGAACTTGCTATTATTTTTTTAAACAAATTTTACCCCATTTCATCCCCCTAGACGGCCTGACAAATAAATGCAATGGTGCTCTACCATGTATTCTTTGATTCTCTATCGACCTGTAGTGGAATTAAAACTCTACACCATCATTTGGACTTGCTATTATTTTGTTAAACAAATTTTACCCCATTTCATCCCCCTAGACGGCCTGACAAATAAATGCAATGGTACTTTACTATGTATTCTTTGATTGTCTATCGCCCTGTAGTGGAATAAAAACTCTACACCATCATTTGAACTTGCTATTATTTTTTTAAACAAATTTTACCCCATTTCATCCCCCTAGACGGCCTGACAAATAAATGCAATGGTGCTCTACCATGTATTCTTTGATTCTCTATCGACCTGTAGTGGAATTAAAACTCTACACCATCATTTGGACTTGCTATTATTTTGTTAAACAAATTTTACCCCATTTCATCCCCCTAGACGGCCTGACAAATAAATGCAATGGTGCTCTACCATGTATTCTTTGATTCTCTATAGACCTGTAGTGGAATTAAAACTCTACACCATCATTTGGACTTGCTATTATTTTTTTAAACAAATTTTACCCCATTTCATCCCCCTAGACGGCCTGACAAATAAATGCAATGGTGCTCTACCATGTATTCTTTGATTCTCTATCGACCTGTAGTGGAATTAAAACTCTACACCATCATTTGGACTTGCTATTATTTTGTTAAACAAATTTTACCCCATTTCATCCCCCTAGACGGCCTGACAAATAAATGCAATGGTGCTCTACCATGTATTCTTTGATTCTCTATAGACCTGTAGTGAAATAAAAACTCTACACCTTCATTTGAACTTGCTGTAAATTTTTTAAACAATTTTAACCCCATTTCATCCCCCTAGACGGCCTGACAAATAAAAGCAATGGTACTTTACTATGTATTCTTTGATTGTCTATCGCCCTGTAGTGGAATAAAAACTCTACACCATCATTTGAACTTGCTATTATTTTTTTAAACAAATTTTACCCCATTTCATCCCCCTAGACGGCCTGACAAATAAATGCAATGGTGCTCTACCATGTATTCTTTGATTCTCTATAGACCTGTAGTGGAATTAAAACTCTACACCATCATTTGGACTTGCTATTATTTTTTTAAACAAATTTTACCCCATTTCATCCCCCTAGACGGCCTGACAAATAAATGCAATGGTGCTCTACCATGTATTCTTTGATTGTCTATCGCCCTGTAGTGGAATAAAAACTCTACACCATCATTTGAACTTGCTATTATTTTTTTAAACAAATTTTACCCCATTTCATCCCCCTAGACGGCCTGACAAATAAATGCAATGGTACTCTACCATGTATTATTTAATTCTCTATCGATCTATCGTGAAATATAAACTCTACATCTTCATTTGACCTTGCTGTAAATTTTTTAAACAATTTTAACCCCATTTCATCCCCCCAGACGGCCTGACAAATAAAAGCAATGGTACTTTAATATGTATTCTTTGATTCTCTATCGACCTGTAGTGGAATAAAAACTCTACACCTTCATTTGAACTTGCTATTATTTTTTTAAACAAATTTTACCCCATTTCATCCCCCTAGACGGCCTGACAAATAAACTGAATGGTACTCTACCATGTATTCTTTAATTCTCTATCGACCTATCGTGAAATAAAAACTCTACATCTTCATTTTTAATTGCTATTCTTTATCTAAATAATTTTAACCCAATTTAAATAAAATCTGTATCACGGCTTAAATAATGTATGTTAACATTAATTTTATCCATTCAGCAGATGTTGTATAGGTGTATTGTGTTTATATCCCTAAGTTTTCATGTACTTATTCCTAAAACATACATTTTTAATCAAAAGCGGAACCTATATGAATTGAGACCACGGCTTTATCAATTATAGTCCTATCTGAAAATGTGGATGTGGATAACTTCACACCCGTCTACAATAGCCAAAACGAACCTACCACTACTACAAAGACTAATGCAACAGCAGACAGATAATACAGTGACAAATTACAAAAATGGGGGTTAAACGTTGATGTGACAAAAATGCAAGTAGTTGTTTTCACCAGAAAAAGAGAAACGCCGAGGGTCAAAATCTGTATAAATAATATAAACATAATACATAACACAATATTAAAGTTTCTAGGGGTAAATATTAACCGACCGTTTAGATTCACCACACAAATCGAACAAATTGTAAACAGACCTAAATTTAGACAGCATAAATTCGCAACTATTATGATACATACATTCAATGACACAAAAAGCCTTTGCTAATGTATACCTCCTACAACAAACCAATTTTAACAAATGCGGCAGCGGTTTGGTACCCGTGGATCATAAAACACCAACAACGTCAGCTGCAAATCCAGCAAAACAAAGCGTTAAGATAGCTACAAACATCAGACTAATTACACGCACCAGGAACACATTACTGCATCAAATAACTGGCATGCTTACATTAGACACATTTATTGAAGACACATTAATACCGGCATTTGTGCAAAGATTAAATGACCACACCAACCCCACCATCCAAACAGCCCTAATCCCGAAGGTCCATAACCCACCAAAACATCCATCCTTAAATTACATATACACCCCTTAGCGTCCTAACCCCCCCAGTCACTAACCAGAATTTTAGAAAAAATTCAAAAATAAAAAACGATAGAAAAGAAAACAACAATAACCATGCAAAACAACAAATCATGAAAATTAAAAATAATGACATAAATAAAATAACAATACAAAACGACAAGAGGCAACAGACAGATAAATAATAAAATAAAACAAAAAGACCCACTTACTAACGTAGGATTAAGAGATATATATATACCAACGCTTATTGGCCACTGCGTATGTAATAACTAACATAATAACATTAGAAGAAAACCAGAAAAAAATCCTCCCATCCTAATACATCATTACCCACATCGGTAATAAAATAAAAACTAAAACATCGGTCAGTCACGAACAAAGATAACAGTCACAATATCACAACCGGCCAAAGTATTCCCAAAGGAATAGAGAGAGGCCATTGCAATGCACAAAGCCACCACAATGTCGATTACATGATTCGGTTTTGTAAATGTTTAATACATGGTATATTCAAGTAATGGTTGTGTTATAATAACTTTAGTATGTGCTGACTAAGTAATATAGGTTGTGGTTGGCGCCGATTGCGAAATGTACTTAAGCAGATAAGTCATTCCGTCATTCGTCATTTACATTGTACGATTTGTATTGTAAAAATGAAGATCAAAGATTTGTTTCAATTAAACCAAAAGCCACGCAAAAGGAAATATTTAATTTGGAAACAATTAAAATGATACACGTCTTAGAACTTACACAAAGTAATCATCAGAATGCCAAATCATATATTTTATGCTATTTAGTATACACATTTATTAAGTATTAACGGCACCAGTTACACACGTATAACATAAACATGGTTATTTATTGGAGCTCCTGCAATCTTTTGAGTTTCACCGCTCGTGACCTCCATCAATATCAGTTAATATATACACATCGACTACATATGAGGCATTTTTTAATTTTTTACACTAAGTCAATAATACTACCTATTTTTCTTTTCTGGTAATTGACGGTAGTTACAAACGTGTTGCCACATAATTATGTTTATAAAAGGTCAATATTTTGCACACAAATATTTTCTCAATAATTGTGGGACCGTTTTCGAGATCTCCAGAAGCGGCAAGTTTTACCTGCAGTTCCCTCATAGCGCATCTATTTTATTTGGGCATAATCATAATTGCTGAACTTGGGAAGATAGGTAGTTAACCTCCAATGTGTCCATCAAGGTCTTCGAAATCAAAAATACGTTTTAATTAAAAACACATTTTGTTTCAATCATTACCATGAAGTACAATAGGTACATAAAAATAGTGGATGCATACATATAAACATAATTTTAACATACAGAATGTTAAATTTTTTAACAACAATGATAAACAACAAAATATAATAGTGGAGTCAATGAAGGGGAGAATAAAAACAATGAAAGGACATGTTAATTATACCCTCAGAATCACTCGGGCAACCTAAATGCCCTTTTTTTAACCACCCGTTTTCGGTCGTTTTATGTTTCTAATTCATCATAAAATAAATATTTTGGCCCAAAAATGGGTTCCTATAGGTTTTTCGGTCACTGATTACGAACCTGATGTCAATTTTCCAAAAAATTGACGTGAATAGCGGAGTAACGTAATTTTAACATAAATAAGTGAAAATCTTGTAAAGTCCTGGTAAATGTGGAAAATTCGTTTATTTCCCGACACAGCAAATTGTGGCCTATACGTATTCTATACCTTGCTGACTGGACAGATGAATAGCATGTCGCATGTCACGAACGTTTTCTAAAAGACGGCTCCCATATACACTCGCCCAGAAGTATTTTCAGTACTAAAACTACCTAGTTATATGCTGTGAGGATGTTTTGGAATGACAAGTTACGTTTGGTAAATTTTATTGTGTGTGAATATGACATGTAATGTATATTGGTCGTCACGTTACGTTCAATAAGAATTTATTTGTAAATTGATGATATGCAACCAGTAATACTCTTGGGCGTAAGTTCAGTGTAGAAATATAAGGCTAGAGATTTATCAGCTGAACAATAAATTCATTATTTTATTATATATTTGTAGCCGCAACATTGTCATTGTTACATTATTTATATTAATAATATCGTTTAAATAAACCACCTATTAACAATACAATCCTTACGAGTTAAGTTTTTGGCTATTATGTCGATATTTTCTATTATCTGATTTAAAAGTGCACCGGGATTTTTATCGAGGTTATTTCCTGCAAGTTTATATTCGAGAATTATCTAGATCAGTTATCTCGTGTAAATAAAATAATGCATTTTGAATGTAGTATGTAGATTGTGGATTAGAAATATATTCATCAAATTAGATTTTATAACAAATGAGTTTAGTGAACTGAACCATTTACAAAATTGTCTGGGATAATAATTTTATTATTTGCTAGTTACTTCATGTATGTACAAGGAAAATTTCATATTACTATTACACCATTAATTTACATTGTATTTAAAACAAGCAAGACTAAATATCACTTGCGTGATCAGTTATTTATCTATAACAATGTATGTATTCTATAATATATTTACTCTAGAGCGAAGGTTTCCGCAGTCATATTATTATGTTATTCATTATTCATTATTTGATTGACAGATAAATATTGGAGCGCCTTGTGTCAACGGTCTTGTATTTTTGTACCATATATATTATTTTTCATTTTATCACATGTTTACAATGACTTGTAATTATGGAGGTAGTTCATATACTTAAAGGGCAGTTTATTAATAGAAGCAGTTGTTAACGAAAACCCATTTTATTCATATATTTTATAGCTACATAAATATGACATAATTTCTGTTACTGTTAAGAGAAGAAAATAATATAGGTAAATGGTTTACGCATAATTTGCCCTCTCTTTTTACACATGTGTATAGTCACGCAGTTAACGGTTTACGCAGTTAACAACTGGTTCGAGTAGTTTGGTAAAGAAATAACGTGCTGACGACAAACCAAATGGTAAGCACGAGAACCTGTAAAATTACCAGCATAAATCTGAAGATACCGTAATCTTTTGGCTCTATTTCGACAGCGGCAGACAATATTTCTTTATGAAATAATTGTTGTTAAATAATGTATTTGGATTTAATGTAATATTCTTGTCTTTTAGTTTATTACTCAAAGTGATTATTTAGTTTTCTCTGCGCTAGAAAACTTATAATAGGGAATATATTGTTTAGGTAGGTTATAGGCAGTTTTTTTGTCAAAGGATTTTAAACGTTCAGCAAAGTATACCCTCGATATGGCCTTCAGTTATAACCACCCTTGCTGTGATATTTTCTCTGCCAAGATTTCATCAGATTGTTGACGTCACCATTTAAATCTACACCAAATTATATTTCAGGATTGTACTTTAAAACGGTACCAACCACACAAAGGACATCTATTAGATATATATATATATATATATATATATATATATATATATATATATATATATATATATATATATATATATATATATATATATATATATATATATATATATATATATATATATATATATATATATATATATATATATATATATATATATATATATATATATATTTGTTTTGTGAAAAGTAATCTTGGGTTTGTAGCATTTCATTAGATTGAGAAATAAGCAAATAGACGAATAAGAGGAAAGATATACTTACCAGTGCTATATCTGGACATACATATGGAAATGAACCACTATACACACCGAAACGAACCACTTAGAAGTTGTACAAGTTCTTTCCCCTTTATTAAGGATCTTCAGAGCAGTATACGATTTATTTCATTGATCATTTATACTTGAATTTAAAATATTAATACTCCAATACTTGTAGTGACGTTTTATGACATTAGTTTTTGACGGAACTCAAATTCTTAGAATACACAAACCTAGTCTACTGTTTATATTTGTTCTATTTGAACATATTATATATATAAAAGCATTAGGCATACAGTTATCCAGAAGATGTTAAACTTTAAAATGCATAAAATCTTGTTGAACCTATTGAAAAACAACTACTTTTTCCAACTATATGCTGGAGAATATTGAATTACATATACAATAGAGTTGTACTTTATCAACAAAATTAAATCTTCTTCAGCTTGAAAATCTTAAAATCATATAATACCTACCACTTTAAATAAATAAGTCTATTTTGAACTCCTTCTGAGGTAAAGTGCATGCTCTAGTTTAAAATTCAAAATAAGAAAACTAAAAGTGTTTTTGTCCATTCAATGAATTAATCTACAAGAATATAAGCATTTAAAGTAAGTATCTTCAAGTCACTATTTTATCAATTTTCATATCCATACTTTCATATACTCTATCCTTTCATATTTTTCAATTATCTTTCTTATAAAATAAATGATCTCAATTATCATAGCCCAATCTGTGTCTAGTCACTATAGATAATAATAACCTCAATAAAAATTTAGATGAGATGAGAAGTCCTACATCACTTAAATATAAGAAAATATCACAGGACGCCGACATTTCGCATGTTAGATAAAGAGAACCCATGAAAGTAATACCTACCAAGATTAAGAAACCGGGCAGTATTCTATCAGTTGTGTTTCGGCATTCGTTCGTTCATGTGCACGTTCACCCAGTCGTCAAATCGCGACTTAATAAGTGAATTTATTATAAGTAATTTTCTATTATAGTTTAATATTAAAATGAAAATGATTATAGTATTGTGAATAACCAAGTATGATTTTAAGTGTTTTACGTAATTGAACAAACACCAAATTAGTAATTACGTAATAAGATTCTGTACTGGGCCCTGCAGTGTTCAACGGAGTAGCGTTTTGCGGAAAACTTAAAGGATTCTTTGTATTTCTTATAATACTAGATGTTCTTATATATCCTTAGATATAGATTATCTTCATTGATACCTACATATAGAATTTTTTATTTTACATTTGCAAAATATGTAAGACTAGCTATCCAAAAATTTTTAAGAATTGATTCGAATTGAGAAGTTGTTCGCTACGGTTTCAACTAAATTGCGACTGTCTTTGTCATAGGTGCAAATGTTCTTTCATAGTCTCCACATATTCAGTATATTATTATACTGAACAAGTTGATCTACAATTTACTGCAGTCAAATTAGCATTTTTAGGAGAAAAAAATTATATGGTTTTTATATTTTGGCAATAACCTCTTAGATTGCCAATGCAGGCCAAAAAAGTTTCCACCTCCTATCGTGGATGGAACACCCTTTATAGGGCGAAAAACCACCCTGAAAATGTACTTGACGGTATTTTTTTCATTTATTTCGCAAACGGTTGATCCGGCGGAAAATGTCATCAATGCAATAATTATACGTCATTATACATTATATACATCATATCACTAACACAATTTTCTTGCAACCGAAGCTTAAAGTAAAGTGAATTTTATCCTAACACAACAAAATTGGCGTTGTGTACTATCTTACTGATGATATTTTTAAACCGGACAGTTCTACTCAGGTAATTATAGGTAATGGAATTGTAGAGACAATTCCTGCAATTTTTTCCTTATACGTTGAAATTGAGTTTATGTGACTTTGTTGCCAGGGCATTTTCTGTAGTGAGCCCGTTTCCATACCACCCACAAGGTAAAGCTCCCGGCACGTTTTTTAGTGGTTTCCCCTGTAGGCCTATTCTTTTTGTAGGCCCATGGTTTTATTTATTGATCTTCGTTCTCAAATTATTATTCGGTAGCAAAATTAACACAAGAATTCAGAATTAAGACCCGTTGCAATTGGGCTGGCAACCCGGCCAGCGAGATCTAGTGTTCTGCTTGAGCTAGAGACACCGATCAAACCCTCAAACCAGACAGCAATAATTTGTTAAAGCATATTGCAAGTTCAGTGATGAATAATCAACGCGGTGACATTATCGAAATTTAATTTCAAGCTATAAACACAGGCATTATTCAATTGTTTGGAGCGCTTATATAACATTAACGGTTATATGTATGAAACTTGGAGCTGTATCATCATATACAGTAAACAATAAGTAGTGTGCTGAATCGATGATAATATGATTATTTGGCCAACTTCCACAGTAGTAGATTGCTGATTGTTATCTGAAACATTGATACATGAAGATCAAACGGGTATATATATATATATATATATATATATATATATATATATATATATATATATATATATATATATATATATATATATATATATATATATATATATATATTAGCAAGTTGTATAATAAATCAACTATATTTGACTTGTAATTATGTTATAAATCACTTAGCATAGAGCATTTCTCGTTAAAGTATTGTGCAAGATAATTTGGTAGGTAACAAATGAGGTAACAATATACAGGATGTTCCATTTAAAATAACGAAGATGACCTCAGCTTCCGGTATAACGGGAATCATTAGGTGGACGCCATTATTTTTGTTGAGAAGGACACGCCCGAAAACACTATTGCCCAAATTTTCAAAATTAAAATCGAAGTAGTCTCTGAAATATGTCTAATGTCTCGTCACCGTGGGACACCCAGTATATACAGGGTACATCACGGTGAAAGGCCTATTAGACGTTTCTGGGAAACCACATATATTTTGGAACTGAAAATTTGCACACAGGGGTTTTCAGGGGTGCTCTATTCAATGAAAATATTGCCGTGTATGTGCCACTTCCGGTTATACCGGAAGTCGACAACAACTTCCTTATTTTAAATGGCATGCTATATTTTTTATGCCAGATTTGAATTCTACTCGTTATTTTAAGGTAACCTTCAATACTATTCCCTATCCCTAAAAGCAATAGTTTATGAGATATTTCCATTTTAATAAAATCTTATGCGAAAACAACCCATACGTTAGAAATTAATAACTTTCGCTATGGTAACTTTCCAGAACCAATTTTTGTTCCACATACTAAAAAGACATGGAGCTTATGTATGTATAAACTACAAATGCTCCATTATACATAGGGTATCCAATAACTGATGTCAAACTTTGACTACTTGGGCCTTCAATAAGTGTCTTATTTTAAATGGGACATACTGTATTTTATAATCCAATTCGCTTCCTTTTTTGATTACCTTTCGACCCATATGTAGTTTTCTGTAGCTAAATTGGACGGTTCTTGAGTTATTTAGAGATATTTAAAAATATTGTTGAATTAAAATTAACATGGAGTGCAGTGTGCCATGGAAAACAATTATAGTTATGTTATGTCTATTAAATATTCCTTCACGAGAAAACTTCGACTCGTCAGTCCAGATAATTTTTTTGAAGAAAAAGTCATCTTTTTGAATGGGGGTTAATATCATTTCACAAAATTGAACTCTATTACCAGCATCTTTTGGATGCAGGGCTTGCACTTTAGTAAACTTATAATCATGCATTTTGTGCTTCCACAAGATTCTTTCCATAGAGGAATAAGAAATACCTATATCATACACTGCAGTGTAAATAGAAGCTCGTGGATATGCCTCGAAATAAGCCAGGACAGTTATTTCGTTATTTTCATTTCCAGTGACTGGGCTAAGATTAATTTTGGTTGCTTTAAAAGTACCAAATTCTAGGAAATTATTGTAAATTCTTCTAAACTTTACGTTCATTGCTGGCAGATTAGGATTTATTTCGTTAAACCTTCTGCACGTTCTGCTAATAATTCTGTTACAGGCTCCATGGATAAAAAATAAGTTGAAATAATCCGCATTGGAGTAATGATTTTGTATATTAACTGACCACTAACAACAATAATACTTGACACTTGCAGAATAATTTAGAATGACAAGACGAACAGAATTTTTTGTTTTCCATTGCACACTGCACTCGATGTTAATTTTAACAATATTTTTAAATATCTCTAAATAACTCAAGATTCGTGCAATTTATCTATAGCAAACTCCATATGAGTTGAAAGGTAATCAAAAAATGAAGCGAATTGGATTATAAAATACAGTATGTCCCATTTAAAATAAGACACTTATTGAAGGTCGAAGTAGTCAAAGTTTGACATCAGTTAATGGACACCCTGTGTATTTTGGAGCATTTGTAGTTTATACATACATAAGCTCCATGTCTTTTTAGTATGTGGAACAAAAATTATTTCTTGAAAGTTACCATAGCGAAAGTTATTAATTTCTAATGTGTGGGTTGTTTTCGCATAAGATTTTATTAAAATCGAAATATCTCAAAAACTATTGCTTTTAGGGATAGGGAATAGTATTGAAAGTTACCTTAAAATAACGAGTAGAAATCGAATCTGGCATAAAAAATATAGCATGCCATTTAAAATAAGGAAGTTGTCGTCGACTTCCGGTATAACCGGAAGTGGCACATACACGGCAACATTTTCATTGAATAGAGCACCCCTGAAAACCCCTGTGTGCAAATTTTCAATTCCAAAATATATGTGGTTTCCCAGAAACGTCTAATAAGCCACTCACCGTGATGTACCCTGTATATACATCTATACATATTACACACATTCTAGTACGCCATTAAAATCATGTAGGCATAATAATTACTTCATATGTTATAATAATCTAAAGGTTACGAGTTCATTTCGAGTCCTAATTTAATTTTTACCTCGGGCAACGTTTCCATCGGCCACCCTTGGATGAATGCAACTAATTCCGTAGTATTTTATACAATTAGGCGTACTAAATATAGGTATATAATGCTGTCTAATCAGGAGGTATACAAGCACGCAAATGCAAAGACGATTCAACTTTGCTATAGGGGTGATTAGTGGTAAATTAGATTCTATTCATGTTAGAGTTCAACGTATTGTATTTCAGAAATCATCATTATCATTATTGATCTAAACATGTCATTTCTCCTCTTAACTCCGATATTGATAATCCAAGAAGAATATACATGAAAATATTAAAAAATTTAGAAAATTTGTAATAGGCTAAATTTTTACATGCAACTTGATATTCGAGTTCTAAAATAATGTGCGGTGTACCCTCTCGATCGAAGCCAACTTATTATATCTCAACAGGCAGCATATATATATATATATATATATATATATATATATATATATATATATATATATATATATATATATATATATATATATATATATATATATATATATATATATAACAAAGAAAAAAAGGGGGGGGGGCGCCACGAGATTTTATCAGACAGTGTCGCCGAAGTTTTGACAGTACAAAAAAAAAATAACAACATTAGTTATTATTTAGAGATCTACAAGTGTATCACAAACAAACCCTGAAAGAGCGGCTTTGTTAACTCTATTGTACAACAGTGGGGAGTCGTGATATAGCAAGTCCAAAAAAAATTCAAAATCACATCAAATGATATCAAGGTTTATTTCAATTGAATGATCTCTTTACACCTGCTACAGAATTTTTAACAGCGTTGTCAAGTATAACAAGAATTTAAGGAAAAACACATAATTTTATATACATCGCCTATCACATTATGACATTATCATGTAGTATAACAAAATATTTATCACACCATATACCTTTCGTCATATCATAAAACAATTGGATGGTGAATGTGATGCAGAATAAGTATGTTTCACATTAAAATATTACGGATCCATTTTACACGTTCCTCGGTCGTGTCACATCGGCATCATTGGCATTCATTCGTATGACAGCTGTACTAATACCATCGAACGTTTTGGGGTAAAGTGGGGTCAACAATGGTTCTTGAAATAGAAGTAATACAGTTATTCTTTAATTTAGTGTATTATTTTGATGGGTTTTGTGTTAAAATTGATTAGGTATTAGTATTCTATCAAAACATAACAACGTTGAATGAAAGCGCCTTTATAGTGACGATTTTAGCTTGCTGTAAGAAAAGTTATACTGGCCCGATCTCCCATTGCGGCAATTGTGGGTATCCTTTGAAAATTTGTTATGTCTCATATATCTATGTTACAAACTATACCTAGGTATTATTCCTTAAAGCATGTCTAGCTCTACAAGTTTATGTATAAAACATACAGAAAATATCATGTCATTGGATCTGCGGCGGTTCTAAGTTAAAACAGCTCTAGGTTCGTCCCCAGATATAGCTATACCTTTTTGCTCACAGTTCATAAACATATGTGGTAACATTACCTTCTAAGAGCGCAACAATTTAACTAACTTAAAAATATTTTCCTATTATTTACTTCACATACCTTTTGTACTATAGTCCTCGCGCTTGAAATAGAGCGAACATACTGGTTTTCCCATTTACATGCTTTTTCCCATGCTTTCTTTCCTACGACATATTTTTTCAACAACCCCATGCCATGAGTGATGGTAATAGGTATAAACAAACCCCGCCTGTGCCTTTCTTGGGAAACCCATGAAAATGGGTTGTTTTGTCCATATTTTTTCTTGGATGGCAATTGTACACACGGCAATTGTTACGCACTATGATTTATAATACGATTAATAATATGATTCTTTTATGATTAATAACGATTATTTAAGAGAAAAATTACGCGCCAACAAGCACTCCCGCACGTAACTAAATGGAAGTAAACAAAAATGTCAATAATCTTACTCGTCTATACCTATAGAAAATATATTTGGTTTTTAGAAATCATTTATCGTTCTCTTCCCAAGTCTTAATTTGTAATTTATTTCTATAAAATACACCTGTAACATAAAACACGTCTGAAGTAACTTTATACCAACTTACATTATTTCTACTATGGCCAACAATTCAGTTTTTAAATGAATATTAATTTTCTGAATACAAGAGGGAAGGTAGAACAATGTAAAAAAAATTTTCGAACTGAACAAATTTAATGGTGTAATGATATAACAAGAATAAACTGAAATGAGTGAATATAGAAAATATATTAGGTTTTTACAAATCATTTATCGTTCTCTTCGCAAGTCTTAGTAAGTACTGGATGCTTATCTTGGTTACATTCCTGTGCAATTGTTCTCGAGCTTCAAACAACTCTAGGTGTATGCCCAATCATTGGGCTGCCCTCAGAATTTCTGGATGGGACCTATCTCAGGTCTACGGAATCACCCTCGTTTGACCCTTGATTATATTTCAAGCTGAAGAGTCTTTCAATATTAATACCTGCCATATTTAGAATGTTCTGAAAATGTCAACATGATGAATAATTATTATAAATAATATAAAATAAAAAATATAAATATATTTAACATAATATATTAAAACCGTTGCTGCCATGAAATATATTTACAAATTTACCAATTTACACCAATTGTATAGTACCCAAGTGTACACTTTTGTGCAACAAAATTGGGGACACTAAATAATGTACAGTTTGAACAGGGCCATAATAATTTCCATGGTAAATTTTGACCATAGTGAGGTTCATTTTGCTTATTTTTATTTTTTTATTTGACCATAGTTTTCCATAGGGTCCATGGGGAATTTTAGATAATAGTCTGTTTAGTAAGCTTTTGTTAATTGATAACTTGGGTATTTAGAGGATATTTTAGGTGCATTTTCTTAATGCGTAAATTGTAAGTGTTTACAAGCTCGAATGGAATATTATGAAAATCGACTATTCCCTCCCTCTAACATTCATGATGGGATAGACTACCAGTTTCGTTGCCACACATTTGTGTTGTGGTATTTTGATATTTTTCATAGAACACAATTGCCTGTTCTCAATGCATACGGCAGTGCCACTATGTTCATATTCTTTCGTTTATATTGTTCTCTGTGGGCGTGCCCTGTTTTCGAGGCTACCGTCTTCACCATAATAGGCTAGGCCATTTTGCTCTTTCTTTTCTTGTCGAGCGTCGTAAGATGAGGCTACATTATATTTTCAAATTAATAAAAGTGTTTCCTTGTTAAAAGTGCGTAGTTGTTTCAGATACCTGGGATTTTAAGGAAATCACACTGTCATGTGTTGTTGTGGTTTGGTGATCAACAACATAGTCGACTATGTCAGATTAAACAAAAACACTCTTTTCCACAAACACCAAAACACTTTCACTTCGCTCGACGCGCGTTTCGCCAACCAAGTTGGCATCATCCGGATACGATTAAAACTGAAAGTTTTAGTTTTAATCGTCTCACTTGACATTTTACATATAAGCTTAGTTTAAGTGTACTTTATAGGGCCACATCCTCTTTCAATAATTTTTGGTATTACTAGTGTGTGCCCATACCTAATAATTTCAAGCCCTTGACTAAAGTTTTCATTTTACTTCACTTTACTTGAATTATTTTCAAGAATACTTGAATGCTGCCGCTACTTGATTGTACGGTATGTTTAGTTTTGTAAAGCCGCTGGCTAAATTTAACACGCATATACCTGGATACTTCCGCTACTTGGATAGTATGTTTATGTAGGCATAGTGCTATATCTTTTTTTTAATATTGTTTGTGAGGGTCAACGTGCACGCTGAATCGACACAGGCAGTAAGTAGATGGATATAATCTTTTATTTTATAAAGCTAATGCGTTTCCGGGTATAATACTACATTTGGGGATATTGTGTTGGAATATTCTTGGGATTTCTTTCTAAATTTTATTTATATAGATATACAATTTGATTCATATAGATATGAACTTTGATTCATATAGCTATACATTTAAATTCATAGGCAATTTAATTTATATGCAATTTAATTTATCTTCAGTTTAACTTTTAAGGCGATCTAACGTGGTATTCGTGACACCGAATTAACTTTAATGCAATTTTGGGTACCACTTTCGGCGACTTAAATGTAACTACAATTTTAGTTTCTAATGTAATTGGACTCATACGCAATTTGAGTTACATGCAATTTTAATTCCAATTTAACTGTTATGTACATTACTATTAAACAGTGGATATAAACTTATATATACTTATATATTAGTATACTTTTTTATTTTTCTTTCAACAAAATTACAGAAAATGCTGAGAGTAGGTTTGATACCCAGTATATTTGGGAACCATCTGACTTGGTTGCGCAACAGTCAGTGGCGTTCACAGTGACTTCGATATCCACCGACCTAATTTTATTACTTTTTTTATATAATGATGAGCTAGCGTATGCAAACTTTTATTTCCCACTTTTATCGCTGTTAAATATACTCTGAAGGGTAATAAGTGTCAGAATAAATATTTGGAATATGTCAAAATGACCCGTCGTTTAAAAAATTGTAATTCGAATAGTATTGTAAATAACAAGTTTCAGAATAATATTAATTTATTGTCCATAGTGCAGACATGATTTTTTTGGACAATATATATATATATATATATATATATATATATATATATATATATATATATATATATATATATATATATATATATATATATATATATATATATATATATATATATATATATATATATATATATATATATATATATATATATATATATATATATATATATATATATATATATATATATATATATATATATATATATATATATATATATATATATATATATATATATATATATATATATATATATATATATATATATATATATATATATATATATATATATATATATATATATATATATAGTATATATATATATATACGAAAATTAGAAGTAAAATAAAGTAAAAGTAAAAACTGAAGAGGTGCGATTTTATATCACCCCAGGGAGGTTTCCGTAAATTGTAATTGCGTAATATTTGCAGAATAATGTACTTTAATTAGCTGTTATATTGTAGTATTTTTTGCTAGCGTTGCATTAATATCGCCTCTGCTCTACGCGTACTGTTACATAAATATATAAGAATTCTATTATTTGGAATCTGTTTCATGATAGTACAGTTATTGAATTCCGGACAATATAGAAGAATCTTGCAATTATCCAGTTATCAGAACATATAACGGTCGTTTCGAAAGCCGATTATATTTGATATTTAATTAGAGATCATATGTCTAACACAAAGGAAAACTGTAGTGCCCATTTTATTTTCATTGTCATTATAGGGAAGGTAAAATAGAGCTTAACTCATATTGCACTCGAGTTTGAATGCTGTATGGAAGTTTTTCCGACTGCGCTTTAATGGGAATTCAGAATATTTTGTTCGTTTTCATCGTTTTCTGCGTTCTGTTCATTTTCTGCGTTATATATTGGTGCTGTGCAATTCCATTGACGAAATATTTGTTGTAAGTGTATATCTAATTAAACATTTTTGCGACCGGCCATAGAGGGTATGCTACGCGTGCGTGAAATCCATTGCACAAGGAACCCGTTTTAATCGATTTACGTATCATGTTATATTTATAAAATACCAATCTCAATAATATATTATTCGTAAATTATTTATGTTATTAATTAGTTTATATTTTGAACAAAAACTGGTCTGCAAAGTGGGCTATCGAAAAATTGTAACATTCACAATGTTACGGCTATAAAAATATCAGTAGGATAATTAAATGTTTCAAATTGTAGTCTATTTTAGCGCCTGGAATTTTATATACTAGATATTATGTTTACGCACTAAAATATATTATTGCTTGCATATTCTGTATTTACAAATATCTGTTGAACATGAGCCAACCAGTTTAATACCAGTCAACACTTTAAAGTTACACGCGATATCATTCCATAAACTTCTAAATGGTTACTTCTTAGTCCTGAATATCGTCACAGCAGATGACCTGTAATTTCCTTGATTATTGTTCATTTTTCTTCAATAAAAATAAATTTATTGCTTTCTAACATTCTTAGCAGTATATGGATTGTGAGAAAATTTAGGATTAATGGTATATCCACTGGAAAAGATCGACCCCAACAAATAACTGGAAGTAGGATGAGGTGGAACAAGGGATGTTTTTGATGGTGGATGAGACGTGATTTTTTACGATTTGCGGCAAAACTAGCCCTATTGAAAAAGTTAAATGCAAAGATTGTATATAATTGAAAGACATGAAACTCTTATTTTACCCAATTGAAAAATGGGTGTATATATATTATAACCTCAACACACTGATAAAAACGCCAAAAACCATTGTTGTAATATTTTTTTAGCGAAATATTTATTTTTTAAATTGATGCGACTTTAATTTGAATAAGAGGCTATTACCACTTGGAGTACATTCAATAGCGATTTAAAGTGGGCAATAAAAGTTTGCCTAAGCTATCTAAGCTCTTAATAAAAATAAAAATAAAATTCAAATTAAATTAATGAGTTCGGTGGTTGCCGAAGTTACTAATTACCGTGGACGTCACTGACTATGCGCAACTAACTCAGATATCCCCAAATTATCCTGGGTATCGAATACACTCTGGCACTTTCTGTAATGTTTGAGGAAAAGAAAATTAATACACACAGTATACTTATTACTAGGTTTACTTTACAATTGGAAATTTAAAAATGGAGATACATAAAATAATTCAAAAGTTTACCAAAAATGTAGTATACCTGGAAACGCAGCAAATACATAAACACCAAATACATAAACAGCTTATACAGAAAAACGGTTTAAACATCAAGTGCACGATGACCTTTCCACAATCTATATATACAAAAATAGCGAGGCAATGGCTATCTAAATAGGTTACTTCAGCGGGAGTAACCAGGTGAATACTTTGTTAAACGTTAGCTAAGGGCTCGTAATACTCTTATATTTTAAAACGTACACACTATCAATATCATGTCAATACTTAAAACTATGCTTATCTGTAATATGCCACGAGTCTTCCAGGAATTGTGGATCTCTCCTATGATACTGCGTCGGTATAGGGGTCGATAAATTTCTGCTAGGTGGTCCTAAAGGTGGTTCCAAAGGTGGTTCAAAAGAAATATGGTTCCAAAAGAGGTGTGTAAAAGCAGGTATAACAGAAAATGTGGTGCAAAAAGGTGGTGTGACTACACTCACCGAAAGACGATGAAGCCCTGTAATACAGACCGGTAAGCTTGTCTCGTTGCAAGTAAAAAAAAGTTAGGTTAAGTGAAGATATATCTGAAAAAATTTAGTAAGTAGCTGGAAAACGGTATCGAAAAGATAGCTTAGTTATGTCCCTCAATTAACTCTAGGAAGTTCAATGCGCAACGCAGGCTCTCAATCAATGTTTTTATAAGTTATTTGATCCCACTAATGTGGTATGCAGATTCATCCAAAATCTCAACACATGCACAATGATTTCCTTGTATTATCCCATTATATCGGAACGTACATAATACGTTACTTAACTATGAAAATCACTTAAACTTTTAACACAATAAAAAACTACAGGGTGACAGAAAAAAAGTGACGGTGTCAACACCCCGGAAATTAGACCATAGATCTGTCGATCTAGTCTAGCGTCACAGAACTGCCAATGTTCAACTCACAAACTCACAACTCACTCTATTTATTTGTGGTAAATTTATGACAAAAAAACTAATAAATGCGCTGTGGCCGCAATATGCCGGCCTGAATTTCTAAACACATGCAAAAGGGAACGCGTAGTCACTGTTTAAAATCATCCGTCAAATCATTTCATCATCATTTTATCCATCAAATATACCTACAATAAATTTCGTATTCTCAAATTGTTAACTATTAAAAGTGAACGTAACAACATTGTTAAAAATGTAAAATAAAAAACAACATCCTTACTAACGTTAATTACATGATTCTTACACCACTAATTCATAATTGAGGTTTATAAATTCTGACTGTATACTTTACACTTTATGTTTTACATTTTATAATATATCACTAGTTTCTGTTATTTTTCAGGTAAGTCCTTAAACGAGTCACCTTCAAATTTGTATTTGCGTAAGTAGTGAAATTATTTTTCTATATTCCATGGAATAATATCCAGTACATGTATATATATATATATATATATATATATATATATATATATATATATATATATATATATATATATATATATATATATATATATATATATATATATATATATATATATATATATATATATATATATATATATATATATATATATATATATATATATATATATATATATATATATATATATATATATATATATATATATATATATATATATATATATATATATATATATATATATATATATATATATATATATATATATATATATATATATATATATATATATATATATATATATATATATATATATATATATATATATATATATATATATATATATATATATATATATATATATATATATATATATATATATATATATATATATATATATATATATATATATATATATATATATATATATATATATATATATATATATATATATATATATATATATATATATATATATATATATATATATATATATATATATATATATATATATATATATATATATATATATATATATATATATATATATATATATATATATATATATATATATATATATATATATATATATATATATATATATATATATATATATATATATATTTATATATATATATATATATATATATTGTGAAATTTTAAAACGAACTTCATGACTTGCAACAAAAAGTCTGATAAGACAATAACATGAAATCAACTATTTATTAAAAGGTGATCTTAAGGTGATTAAAGATTTCAGTAATTAATATTTAATTACGCGAAAAATATTGAAATGTTGAATCTTATATATATATATATATATATATATATATATATATATATATATATATATATATATATATATATATATATATATATATATTGTGAAATTTTAAAACGAACTTCATGACTTGCAACAAAAAGTCTGATAAGACAATAACATGAAATCAACTATTTATTAAAAGGTGATCTTAAGGTGATTAAAGATTTCAGTAATTAATATTTAATTACGCGAAAAATATTGAAATGTTGAATCTTAGAATTTACATGACTGAAATTATTTTTTTTACATTGAAGTCTGAGAATTTTCTATCTATTAATAACTCATACCTAAAGATCTTATCGTAAATGGATCTATAAAATAAATGGATATTTCTGCTAGTGATGTAGAATAGGTTAAAGTTTTTATTTGCTCTATTAAGCTAAAAACCAATTAAAACGTTCACGGACACGCTGTGATTATTGGTTGTGTATATTTTTGCCAATAATGAAGATAAAAAATATTTTGATATTTACGGGTTCCTGGAGTCCTAAATAAGCTGATTATTGACCAAAAACAAACGACTGTCACATTATACTTTAAAAAAATTTTATACAACAAATATTTTTTATACAATTATTTTTTTATACAATTTATACAACGTCTAGCAAACTTTGTTAATACAAAATGTGAGTATTTGTTAGGGCGGCTATAAATAGACGTCATTAAATTGAGGTGCCACAGCACGTACAGAGGCCTAAACCTCCATAGATGTCGCTGTCCATGAACATTTTAATATACGTGTTGCCCTACATAATCTTACATATACAAGCTCAGTTAAATGTAACCTTCAATAAATAATCTATTGGCCAAGTAGAGATCATATATTATTTACCTTTGTGCAAAAAAATATTTAATAGTAGGTAATATAGTATGAGTGCCAAGTAACTGATACGAATTTACTAGAATTACACTTCTGTACAGAAAATCTCCGATCAACGCATCCCAGTCACAAGTATTAATTTTGAACTTCCACAAGACATGGCACAAATAATAATATTGGTAAATTTAAATTTTTCTCTACATGATACGTTTGAGACGTCAATTTTGTTTTTAAATTTGTATAATAATATAATATAGTAGTACCATCTGGGTCCAAAACCGCTCCAGACTGTAGAATATTTTCTCCGACTGCTATCAGAAGTGTTTTCAAACGCACGACTAACTACGCTTGAAAATTATTGATTTCACATAGCGTGTGATAAATCCTTAACGGGCGCTAAGAGCTATTGAACATTTTTTACAAGCTCCTTATATGCGTGTCTCTCAACAAGGTTATTCCTAACCTTGTTGAGCAAATGGCAAATATTTTCTACTTAAATGTGAAAACATACGAATTTTGGTAACTATCGGCCATAAAGATGAATTTCCTTCCAATCAGCGGTTTTCATTTGTTTATTAAAAAAAGATGTATGCTTATTAAGTCATTTTTTACTGTCTAGATAGTCGTTATACCACGAGGTCCAATGTTCGTACAATTAAGAAGTTTCCATTGTCATAAATAATAGTAATTGCAGCATCACATGTTGTCATAAAAATAGCCAAATAAGAACAGGAACAGGTGAAGGAGTCGCTTTAATATATTTAAAAACATCATGTATGCAAAGGTATTCAAACTGATTTGAAGTTTGAGTACCGTGGTATAATTTTACTGGATGTTTCCTGCGAAATTTTTGAGATACTATTTAAATATTGTTACGGAATCATCAGTAGCTATTGTGCACTATATATTGAAAACTCCCTAGATCTAGGGACAAATTGTACGATCTGGCAACACCGCACCCGACGATGTGGCAACATCGCATCTGGGGAGGGCCAAATACAATCCCCCAAGGGCGAAGTCTTAACCCTCTAGGACTTCAAATAACCGAGATACGCCCCTGGCGCTATTTAGAATAGTTGCGGTGCAAGAACATGTGGACTACTCCCTGTAGAACCCTTCGAGACGCCTTGTATAGAAACTAGAACGATATGGAACAAGTGAGAATAATCTAGAATAGGATGGAATAATCGAGAAGCTTCTAGAACTTTCCAGAACATTGAAAATAGTATATAAGAGTCAGCCGATCGCGATATTAGTCAGTTTAGTAGTTTAGTTTAAACGATCTTAGAGACAAGACAAAGTAATAAGTAGTAAAATAATTAAGTAATGTTCAAGTAGTAATTTATCATTGTAGATAGTTGTGACTTGTTGTGTTTGAAAGTTAATAAAGTGTATTTGGATTCTGGACAGTACTCACTTATTTTACGAACTCAGTGGCGTAACAATATTTTAAGGAGAGGAAAATCAATCGATAACATAACGAACATTCACGCTTTAACACAACTACAAGAAGTCTACAAGGAACACGCAGCAAACATGCATGCAGTCTTTATAGATTTGTCGAAGGCATATGACAGTATCAAAAGATTTGAAATATACAGTTCTAGAAATGTATACTATTCCAGAAAATATGATAAGTATATAATAATAAAAATGATAGTTAAGAGAGACAATATAAAGTAAGGCTAAATACATCAACTGAAAATTTTGAGGTAAGGAAAGTGTTAAGGCTAGGTGATCATCTATCGACGGTTTTCTTTAATTTTGCTTTGGACCATGTATTCAAGAGCATGTCACAAATAAAACAAAACATTTCTACCAGATCTAACGAATGCTTGGCATATACAGACGATGTGAGCAAATTGGCAAAAATAAAAAAAAGTATTGACAGGCGCAATTAAAAATTTTCGTTAAGAAGCAAACGTAATAGATTTAAATATGAACACCACAAAGACGAAGTAGGTATATGGAACTAGAAAAATTACAAAAAAGAGGAAGAATTAACTTTAAAATGAAGGAGACTAAGCTGAATACACTAGAAATATTCATAGCAATACAGCGATGTTTTACCTTGTCGTCCCTCTTCACGATGCTACACCACTATTTCCTTAATATATATATATATATATATATATATATATATATATATATATATATATATATATATATATATATATATATATATATATATATATATATATATATATATATATATATATATATATATATATATATATTTATATTTTATTTATATATATATTTTTCCTTAATTTCATAAAAACATTTGTCAGGAATGAGTAAGAAATTTCGGCCATGTTAAGCACTAACGCATGTCTTGTCAAACTGTTTGAAAACAATTTAATTTAAATTCACATCGACAGTTCTAAATATTAATATTTTTCAATAATGTCTAACTGTACTATTGAAAAACAGAGCCGATAATAATTCATAATAGACCTCCTAGAAAACTTCAAGAATGAAAAAGAAACTAATGGACTCTTCCTACCATTATCTTCCGTCCATCAGAGGGTTCCTTTGTGAGCAACATCACATCCCAAGTAAAAGAATAGGTTTTTTACGAGTATATAAGAGGACATCCGATGAAATTATAAGCGGATATCCGGCACAATTTGTGTACCTTGACGTAACATGGATTTTTGCGAAAGGATGATTTAAAAGAATGTGGCAAGATAACAGTGTAAAAAGTTGTAAAACAGGTCACACAGAAAGTGGTAAGCGTTTTGTCGTGCTACATGCTGCAACTAGGCGTAGATTAATACAAAATGCAACTCACAATCGGCGGACTACCACTATTCAATGAACCATAATTCTTTTAAGAAATGGAATTTGGAAAAACTGATTCAAATCTTACGGAGCCCTCGATAGTGGTGATGGATAATGCGTCCTCCTACCATAGTTTTTTTAGAAGAGCCAATTCCTACTGCTTCCAGGAATAAAACGAGACTAAAAGAATGGTTTTCTTGTAAAGGCATAATATTTTCGAAAAATGATCTGAATATTGAACTTTTAAATTTATGTAACTAGCACAAACAGACCCCGAGATATTCCATAGATGATCTTCTAAAAAAACATGGTCATCAAGTATTGAGGTTACCACCTTACCATTGCCAATATAATCCAATAGAATTAGTGTGGGACATTTGACAAGATTATTATGATCCACATATTGGTGAAGTTGGTTACGGAGACAAACAAGTTTTAGAGATGTGGCAAAAGGCTTTTTTCGGATATCAGATATTTGGGAAAATTGTATTAGACATATAGAAGACATTCTAAACAAAGACTGGGAATGCGCATGAAGTACATTACGATGAGGTTGAACCGTTAATTATTAATTTAGGTTCAAGATCTGACGATGATGTTAATGACGACGATTGATGATGATGATGAAATTTAATGATTGTCATATATTTTCCCTTTCTAATACTTCTATTAAATAGTTCACTTGTTTAATTAAATACATGTTTTACTTTAATTTATAGTCATTTACAAATTATTAATCGGTTTTGACTTCACGTTATCTATATTTTACAATAGATGTGGTTTCCCCGACAACAGGTTCTTCATTATTTTTTTTTCATTTTCTTCCACGGACACCGTCACATTTCTGCTCTAGATTTACATTTATGTGTTCGACGCTGTAACATCTGCTACCTGTCTTCAGTGAAACATTTTAATACCGTCCAATTGCGCCCGCTTAATTCTGGTGCCGCTTTCCTAAGAAATATGGATGCGCAAATTTTCTAAACTATCGATGTTGATATCACTTGATACATCTACATCTAAATATGATCTTAATCGAAGTACTTGGTGTTAACCGTGTCGACGATAGAATAAAGATAATCATCGATAAACAGCGTCGATGTTAACCGATAACATCGCAAACATTAATTACCCCAAAAACTGTTGAGTACTGCTGTACTCGTATAGCACATTAAGTTGATGCGTACGATTTCAATGACGTACACGTCAAGATAGCTGAAAAAGACTATACCTCGAGCCCCAAATAATAGAGACAGAAGTAGGCGGCATCGTTTAAATTGCCAACACAAAGACAGCTGCTTTGTTTTAACTATGGAAGACGAAGATAATTAGTTTCTATTGTTTTGGGCTCGTAGTATAGTTGTGTTTTTATATTTGGCGACAATACAATACTTGAAGTAGCATTTTCAGCCACACCAACCAAAAATTAAACTTTGTCGCAAGAGAAAGAATCAGCCAAAAATATCGGCACGCTTTTGCAATATTTTTGCTTTTGCGAGTCCGACTTGTGCCACGCGTTCTCGAACGGTAAAGCACGATAAATAATACCAAGATATGACTGTAACTTTCAGGCGACATAACTTCTTCATTTATGCATATTTTTCAAGTTTTTTTTCTTTGTATTCCATAGTTTTTGGAGTAATAGACATAATTTAAAAAAAATGGAACTTCCTAATGCAACAAAATCCGATACGAAATCGATAATTGATTAATACGTACTGAGTATTAATCATGACCAAACTGGCAATATACAAATAGACTAAACAGTTTTATCATGATTAAAATTATTGAAAAGAGAAATGTAACTAGTTGAAGTTATTTTATAGTCTAATATATTAACAAAACATGGAATTTACTTCACCGCACTACCAACCTTTACGTGTTAAAGTCACTACATTGGACTTCGATCACTACATGTTTCAATATCCCTTCCACACATATAATTACAGTAATTAAATATGTCTCTATATTTAATTACGGGATTTCTTGCATTAATTAATAATATATTAAATTTTATATTGCTAAATTTTGACATTATCTGACCGTTTGTGACTACTTTATAGTTAAACTATTTCGAACTTGTACTCCTTAAGTTTTAATCACTAACGAGTGCGTCTATTATTTGCTCCTTTAATGAAAAGTAACCAGGACCTTACTATTATTCCTGATCGGTAACTAATTTCAAATTTCCTCCAATAATATATGCGCTGACATTTTTATTGCACATGCAATAGCCAGGTGTTCACGCTCAATCGTAGTATACATATTTGAATTCAGTACTATTTAGATTCGATACAATGTGTTTCTCGGATCTTGGGATAATACACTGCTTCGTCTCATAATACAATGCTTCGTCAAATTAGAGTGAACTACAAGGAGTATGTATTATCGCTTAGTTTAATTTGCATGCACTTATTTGAAACTGCATCCTCCGAACACAATCATATTGTGCGGGTGGGCCTTATGCATGAGTTACACTCGAGGCATTGATCATCCCCCCGTCAGTTCCCCATAGACCTCCACTGTGTGGGTATGATTCCCAAATAAATATACATCATATCTAATAAGAACTTGTCGATTTGACCGGCTCTATGTCCACAAAAATATAAGTAAAAAATGACATTTTGAGGCAACTATTAACCGCCTTATTTTGTATTGCGTTTTTAATTATTCAGACTGTTTGACAGACTAAATAAGTTTTGAAACGGCATGGATTGTATAATTTGTTGTGACTTACAAATAGTCATTAATCAGGGACCGGGAACGCTGACTAAGACATTTGAAAAGCCAGAGCAAAAATTAATTATTCCTGCCATGCTTGATGCGAACGTCTTAAATTTAAAACGAAAACAAAAGACTTGGTAAATCGAAGAAAAAAGTATCTCGGAGCCATTTAGTAATTACGGAAAGGGGCAATTTATTAATACCAGATAGATTTGACTGTGGCTATAAATTTCGTTGGGAATCTGTATTAAGGATTTAATTTATAGAGTCATATTAAATTATAATCATTTCTCGTAGTACTGGAGCCCTCGTCCAGTATTTTAACCCATAACTTCCTGCATAATACCCTCCGGATTTTGCAAATTACACTTGAACCTGAAAACTAGAATTTCAGACAATTTGAGTATTGTTTTTGTTCTCGTCTAATTTTTGACGGTGTTAAACAATGGAACCCAAAAAGATTATACCAGAACCAAAAGAAACTAGAGTGGCTTATACCTAATCAGGTTAATTTGACAAAAATATAGAGCTACAAAAATATATTGCAATCCGTCTAAAAATTATGATTGAGTTAATTGGGGTGTTTTTTTGACATTTTCAGAAATCGGTTTTCCTTTTGACTATATATATAATAGGTATACATTTTGTGGGTGCATACGTAATAACAATCTGTCTGATATCTGGTCCGTCTGATTAATGTGCTGCCTAGGTGTAAGTAAGCGTTAATTTCCGAAATATTGAATTTTGCATGTATTTGATAACTTCTCGTTACCCGTGGATAATCGGATTATCAGGCTGTTATAGACATACTTATTATTGTTAAAAATTGTAAAATGCAAAGAGACCTGGTCATTTTAGTTTCCTTATCAGTTTGACATCAGCTGTCAATAGTGTAAATTGAAGTAATTGTTAGATTTGGCGGCACATTTAAATATCTTAGCACGTTCATGGAATAATTCCGTGTCGCGTTATTGATGGTGTGATAATATAACTAAAATATTTCTTATCCTCAAAATCAAATGTAATCTTTCGCCAAGTTACAAATTTCAAAGAGGATATTTATTTTCTCGGTGATCCGATCCGTAATCCATCGCCAACAACATTAGTCTTTTTTGTGTGTGGGAAACGCCGCTATTGTTTTTCGTAAGCAAATTATATATTATAATTTCTTATTTATATGAATTATATATTATAATATATATCATATTCAACAAATAAATATTTTATAATTAATAAAATTAATGTTTAAGTTATGGTTATGGTGTTATGGTAAGACCTTCGGAAGAAGTCTCTCTACGTCCTCGTTAAGTTCGGCTAGGACTACATACAGACGATTCGGGATGAAGAGCAATAAAATAAGAGAAAAAAGTGATGTCAAAGGAAATGCAAGAACGAATACGATATATTACAGGCAGACTGTATTCAATTTACTGGAAGTAATCATATTTAACTGCATTTTACATGATAATATCAAACGAGATTTGAATTCGTTTGTCGAGATGTCAAGCGTTATAAAAAAAATCCTTTTTTTGCATTGACACAGCTTACAGTTGACGTCATTCTGGAAATAAAGAACTGAAATGGCGGATATGTTCTGTTGCATTTTTCAGTAGGTACTCTAATTTATTAAAGATCTTTACACGTTACTAGTTTTTTATTTTTCAATAGATTTTCCATAGCGAAAATACCTAAGTAGAAAAAAAAAATGGTAATATAGATTAATATTTTTATATGTTATTTATTTTATAATAAATTAACATTAAATGTTTCTGAAAATATCGATTTAGTAATAAAAAGGCAGCTCACATGATATTTTGAAATATATTTTCAGGTGGACCGCTATAAATTCACCGGATCCGATTTCTATGCATTCGTTTTATCATAGTAGAATCTTTTTTTCAATATTAGATGTATTGTAATACATTTATCGCCTCATTTTTTCTTACAACAGCAGAAATGGCGGTCCATCAACACTATCAGAACCACTCAGTCGAGTCCGGGACCCTATTTGTTCTCTGTTCTGTTTGAAACTGTCTTCTGAGGTTTATCTGAGGATCATTGATATATTTTTATATAAATATTCTAATCATTGGCGTCTTCAAAACAATATATTACATGTTCTTAAATGCAAATAGGTCGTTCATTTACTTTTGGTATATTAGTCAGAGGCACGCATGTATAAAATAGTCTATCGATTTAATACCAGACCTGTTTTGTTGAAATATAAAAACAGGTTTTCTTTTCACCCCGCATTCGATATCGTGTGGTATACGCATTAAATATAATAAGGAACATATAATACAACATTTCAGAGAATTTATTGTTCCGCTAGATGGCCCACATGTTTTTAGTATAGTATACTGGATATAAATATGAGAATTTTTTAATTTATTGCTGTATAATATTCTGTTAAAATTAACACTTATGACATATTTGACATAGGCAAAAATGACAGTTTTAATTCATTTTTAAGGTTAGTAACCTTAAAATTCTTTGTTAAAATTAATTGTTCGATTAGTATCATAGGGAAGAACAGTCAAGAAACCCTACGAACTTAGGCTATTTTATATTTCATTATTATTATAATTTTGGTTATGTTAATATTATGTAGAATGTATATTTGTAGTAAGTAGGTATGTATGTACGTATATAAGTTTATGTATAGAGATAATGTTTTTTGTTAATTTATTTAATATTTTTATATTAACAAATATTATATATATATATATATATATATATATATATATATATATATATATATATATATATATATATATATATATATATATATATATATATATATATATATATATATATATATATATATATATATATATATATATATATATATATATATATATATATATATATATATATATATATATATATATATATATATATATATATATATATATATATATATATATATATATATATATATATATATATATATATATATATATATATATATATATATATATATATATATATATATATATATATATATATATATATATATATATATATATATATATATATTATTACAAATTGGTGATAAATGTGTCTGACATTCTTTGAAGAAGATATTCCGTCGATCAGGTGCGGAGCGGACGTGGAAGTTATTTCAGCGTAACTATAGAAAAACGAAGTCTTTAAAGACCTTTCAGAAAATATTTTATGATTACCTCTCTAAATGCAGCAACGGGCGGCCTTATAAGCTTTACCATTGACAGGAGTATTGAAATTGTGAAAGGCTGGCCGAATAGAACAGGAATATACGCCATTATAAGTGTTAGTCCAAGTTATTGAAGTAGTAAATCCCTTCTTCATGTGAAGCTCTGTAGTTGACTGTCGACTGGATATATCGTTGGAAGCCTAGACGTGTTGAATAGACACTAATAGATAGATAGAATGCCTAATAATATCAGAAGGGTTTCAGAAGAATTCTCGATGTCCAGCTACCGAATAGGATAGGAGCACGGAAACTATACTGTATCCAACGAGAGAATGGACTTGCACTCGAGCGAAAATTCGTCTGTTTTGGTCAGATCTCCGCCCCTTAGAACATTAGTTCAACGCCCTCAACGTCTTAATTGGCTCAGCAGGTAGCCAGGGCCGGCGCCTGAGTCCGATACCTACCTGGTACCTAATTATATAAAGTACCTACTACTGCCTACCTATTCACAGTTTGTATTTGTTTCACCTACTTACGAATTTATTTCATCGAATGACGGTCCTGCGTAGCTCGTTACAGAGCCCCTCCTCTTTAGTCGCCGATGTGCAAAGCAAGTCCATTCTCTCGTTGGATAGAGTATAGTGCCATATGGCGTACTATGTATAAAATAATCAGAATATCTCCATCTGAATTCAATTTTAGTTTGTAGATCTGTATGTAGGTATTGTGAGAGAAATTTCCCTTTTTAGAAAGTTTAAAGGAACTGAAAATTGTGATTTTTGTAACAAGTAGGTACCTAAAATATTTTTTTTTTCGGAAGAATCGTTGCTGTTTCCAGAGAATTAATAAAATGAATCAAAAAATAATGGTGTACTAGAAAGTTCAATACTTCAATACTCCAATATTATTTACATTATTTACTCTAACATTTTCAGATGGCAAAATATTGATGAAGCACGTAATAGATTACCAGTCCAACTTAATAACACAGTAATTTTTCCAAACTAAATTTAGTAGGATTTGGTAGTGAACTTTAAAGTAAAAAACTTGGCTATTTTTAAAATTTAAAAAAGCAGCTTTCACAAAATATCTACCTTTGCCATAATAATAAGAATTTGTAATTTGGGTTCCGCGGTGTATTGTCAATTTGACCAATTTGTCTTTATCGCCTTCAATTCATTTTAAATGCGTGCCACCCCAGTGATCAAATATGTTTGTGTATTTATACAGGCGTGAGTTTATGACGCATCAAAAATAAATCGCCAATGAATTTTACGATTTACACATTTGACAGTCTGAGGTTTGCATAGACAAGATTTTAAAATTGGGGTTGCTAGGGGTTAGTGGGATGAACAACATATCAAGACCCCTGACTATCAAAAATGTTCCACCCTAAACTGAAAATCGATGTGTCCCGGCGTTGTTTTAAAATGAACACAGTGTATATTGTATGAGTATCTAAAATGTAATACTTTCAAAGCTACTCAGCTTAAATTTATGATATTAATTTAAGCTGAGTAGTTTTTGAGGGTAATATATTTTAGATGTCAATTGATATTATTTGCTTTACAAATACTATAAAATATATAGGAGGTAATTACGACTCTATTCGTTTAGTGAATATAATAGAAAATGTAATTATCACATTGCTATATAGACAGAAATATATTATCCGGACCATATACCAAAGTTTAAAATGGTACGTAGTTTTATGTAAGAAAAATAAATTAATACGTGCTATGAAAACTGATATACTCGCTTCTATATACACGCTCCTATATCCTCTGCTTCTTTAAAATTTTAATTAAAGTACCCCTGCACAATTCGCAGCTACCAGCTACCCCGCCAACCTGCAGTATAAAGTTCATTTATTTTATCTACTGTGGAGCTGAATCACTAAACAATGTCTTGAAATTTAATTTTTCACAACTTAAAGTAGATTTATCGTATGATTGTGTTCAGAAAATCAAGTCTGTCTAATTTGTACTAAAATTTAACGTCAACGTGAATGTGATAGTGTTATTAATACTTAATTTTGTCATATTGTAAAATGTCCTATTCCGTAATGATAATAATTAATTAATTGAATTACCTAATTTACAAACTATAATTGGCAGTTGACAGAAGGCCTGTCTCTAACTCCAACAGTAGTTATTTATGCACCAAGTGCAAAAAGTAAGTGTTTATTGTACTCGGCGGGAATTGTTGCGTACAATAAACACGTTGAAATTGGACATGTCGAGTGCAATAAACACTTTTTGTATGAGTTGCATACAATATTTTTTCCTGTTCACGCAAAATCCGAAAAAAAAATTATGTGGCATTAGTATATATCAAATTTTATGTTTGTTATGATCAGAAAACACTGTCGTAGAATGACAAATAAGTGCAATACAAATTTTATTGCATATACTATATATAAAATATATTGCATATTGCATTTATTGACTATAAACAAAAATGCAAATAATTGTATTGATTGCATTAACAACACATAAAAATACATTGACTTAAGCCTCAACATGGCTGCCGGTACGTCGTGATCTAGGCAATCAATCAAAAACTGGGTACTCTGTTGTCTTCACTGTCTTTATAAAAATTAACGGAAACATTATATTGTTCGCTAACAAGCTTAATAAGCGGAGTTCAAGACAAGCGTAATGACCTCTAGCGGTCGAATGCGGAACTAATCTTTAGTACATTACACAGTAACCGATTTTAATTTTTTTTAAATTTCAACACTACCAAAAAGTAACGGTAATAGAAAATATAATACTGATATAATATTTTCTATGGACACGAAGTACCAGATTAGTTAGCAGCTATCCGCCATGGCGCTGATATCTTAATTTGAATTTCACATTGAATTCCAATTTGATTAAGATTACGTTCTATGTCAAACAAAAATATTTTCTTGGGATTATCGATCGTATTAAATTAAACGCAGTGACTGATGCTCCGTATGTCCAGAACCGTAGCCGCCCAGGTCATGATCCGCGTGTGAGTATATAAATCTTACAACCCATACAAAGCTATGCGCATACTATGCCAGAGCATTGGTAGCCTAGCGGTAAAGTGTATGCTTTCTGTACTGAATGTTTCGTGTTTGATTCCCGTATCTTTTGCTATACTTTTTATATTTTTTACTTAAACCTTGCAGATGACAACGGCCGACTCGGTGGTTTAAAATATGCACCCCTATGTTAAAGAATATTTTTTTTGTAGAGAATTACTGTTTTAGCAGATCCTTTCACTAACTAACTAACTAAAATAAATTCACAAACTACATACATTCACTAAAATAAACACAAACTAAATAAATTCTAATGATTATCTTTATAAGAATAGTATAATAGAGTATTGAATATATGAAAAGGGTATTCGCTGATAGAATTCCGGTGTGATCTTACGAACGTATGAACTACTAGTACCATACGTCTTATGGTACTCCGGACGATATTCCTTACAAGACAATAAGACAAAACTTATAAGATCGTGATTCTTACTATCAATATACACTTGACATTTCTGTTTCCACAAAGCGCATACGCATACATGGTAAACAGCACGGTAAATGTCGCTAAAGAAATTATATATAGTTTTATTTTCGAAAGCAATGTTTTATGTAATCGTTTGTGCCAAATATTTATTGGCATAAGTGGTAGGTATGTAAATAGCTATTATGATCGTACCAGATGAGTTAGTAATATATACGCCACCACAGAAAATATTGAATATACAGTGTGTCTACGAATCGACGCATGATTAAGTGTAAATGACCAAAAGATGTTTAGTTGTGATTGGGTCTTCGGTGCTTTAGTTCTGTTTGAGTAAAATATATAATATGGAATATTTTCCATTTTTTCAAGTGATCCTCGGATATTAGGCAAAACTGATTTTTCTCCAATTGATCAGTTGATTTCCTGCAAGACCTAAACGTTTTCAGCAGCGACTCAGAAGCTACTCAGATTGCGGAATTTTGCCCATATGTAAATTTACTTAAACATTTAATGATATTTGATATATTTAAAAATATCAATAATTAACAAAAATATTTCCTTAATGATACATTAATAAATTATAATTGATAATAGGATATGACTATGTAATTTGTTTAGGGTATTTTATTGTTTCATATGTTCAATTCTACCTTAAAAATGATGAAAAAGGGCTATTAAATTGAGGCCTCACAAAGTGCTATTAAATTGAGGCTATTAAATTGAGAACGGAGTAAATTTGTCCACTTTTAAGTCTTTTAACTGTAACTCAAAAATTATGCAATTTTTTGAGTTTTGAGAGAATCACATTTCGTATCGAAATGGCAAATTATAAAGTCAAAAAACTTTTTTTTAACCCAATAAGTCGACATGTTCTTTCTAATTTTTTCACGAAAAAAATATTTTTATTTAATAAAACTATTATTTACTTTGGGTTTATCAATGATAATGATAAACGCATTTGTAAAAAAATTTGGTAATCATATGATCTTACATAAATAAAACAAATTTTAAAAATTTAATCTACCAATTTATAGATGTTTTAAACATTATTTCTTTGAAAATTACATATCTATCTCTTGTTTATTATTTTTTCGTAAGTATTATTTATTAATTCACATTATGTAATTAACAAGTTCCTAAAGTAATAGTATTTGTTCAAAGTTTTGATATTTACATGATCTTTAATATGAAAAATAATGATAAAATGAAATTTTTGACGTGTCTATATTTATAAAATATTAGGTGTTAAAAAACTTTAATATTTTACTAATTTATAAATATATTAAAAATTCTTTTTTTAAATTACATATCTATTACTTTTCCCCTTTATGTTATCGAATTCAATATCAATATATTCGTGTGCAGGCGAGGGATAACCAGACCCCTCTAGCGGTCAGTTGCTACTACTACTCATCAGACATTACTAAGTAATGTCTTTGACAAGCAGCGTCCTGCAATGCAGGCACCTAGAGCAGCGACCCTAGCCAAAAGTAGGCTAAACTACATACTGAATGGATTTACAGGTAAAAACTACACAGATAACTAATATTCCTACCTGTGTTGAATTACACCTGCAAATTCTATAAGATAGCTATGGTCATTCACTAATACCTCCACCAGGTGTAGACTAGTTTCGAGCTGTTTGGCTCTCATCAGTACACCGTAGGTAGAGGAATTAATGAATGACCAAAACTATCAAAACAGTCAAGCAGACTAAGCAGTAGTGTGCAGGCGAGGGATAACCAGACCCCTCTAGCGGTGAGTACTACTCATCAGACATTACTAAGTAATATCTTTGACAAGCTATCATCATACATTTAATCCATTTTTAGAGGATGTAACGAAGTGGAAATATTTTTCCACTCGCTACGTAGATTTTACTGTTAATATTATATTGCTTTATTTAATAAGCCAGGTACTAAATATATTTTCGCATTTATACGTTAATATTGGCCATATGAGCCCGTTTCTTTTTCGATAAACACTGTTACTTTATTTTCAATACAGTTCTGCTTACATCGTGCATAGAAATAAATATTTTCTGGGAAACCTCGCGTTCAAAATACGATTTCCAATACCAAGAAAACCAGCCCCAGGCAGGCTAGATATCATCGAACGCCGCGCCGCGGAGAAATATCGAACACACACGATTACGCTTTGGAAATTCGCGGGAGGAAGTCGGTCCCCACCGCGACGAAAATTTATTAAAACCAGAGCTCCTACACTGAAACAGTCAGTCTGTATCCAAGACTCCCAGCACACAGAAGCCCCAGCAGCAGCATCTCTGCCTACCTGACCAGCCCGACAAATTAGCATTATTCCCATTGGTGATCCAAGACGAGAAGTAAGCCCTATACGCGTAGTACAGGATTCAGGAAATACGACATCCAGAATGCATACCAGATTGGAGATTGGAGTGAGCACGCGATTTCCTTCGGGCCGCGGTTTCTGCCAACATTGGTCGCGAGGCCTTCTTGTTGGTACCTGTTGACATCGGTCGAAAGGCCTTCTTGTCAACGCCCTAGCTTACCATCGGTCGAAAGGCCTTCTTGTCAACCTCCTATGTCGGCGTAGGTCGAAAGTCCTTGTTGCCAACGTTCCAAGATGACATCGGTCGAAAGGCCTTCTTGTCAACGTTCCAAGTGGACATCGATCGCAAGGCCTTCCTGTCCTATATAAGCTTCTATACACGCCGACATTCGTAAGCATACATATCCAATCTAGTAATACTCGCTCGTCAACTTACCTGGTATGGGTAAGTCCATTCATTTAAATTGCCATTGCCGATTAAAACCTGAGTTCTCGAACATTCGATCATTTTGTTTATCCGCCTCCATTTGCCTCCTCCCTTCAACTGTAACTGTAATCAACCACCTGTCCGATATTCGCTTATCTCTTAAGCTTTCGCTACAACCCCCCGTTTTACCACTGTGGTTATTCATTATCATCCCCAAACCAGCTGAATATCGTTCCCCGCAATAGTATTTTCTCGTGCCACGAATTCCTCCACCAGATATTTTCCCTTAATGATGAACAAGGCATGACGTAGGCAGGCTGAATTACCTGTAGATGCTATGTGTAGATTGTTTGTGAGACACAGAGAGAATTAGAAATAGATGTTCTGACGAATAACTGATAATAAACTTGTTGCAACCATATACCTGTAGATTCCTTTAGATGAGGTCTATATCTAAATCACGTGACCCCTGGAATTACTGACTGTCTCCACTCGCAGCTACCCGTGGCCCTTGCAGAACTGCCTGTAAGGAAAAGTGGGCTGTCTGCACTATAAACACAGTGGCGCTCGAATGAAAACTCCGCACCGAACTGAGAACGTAACAATGTTTTTTAACGCCACTCAAAAGGATTTAAAATAATTCCTTTCCATTGTTGAATTTCGTGGTGCGGAAAATAATTCTTTTATTGTATTCAAATTATTTTTGAGTGTAAAAATTAGAAATAATATGGTATAAAGTAAAAAGTGGTAAAATCGTAAAAAAGTACGTAACTGAACGTATGTACGTATCTCAGTCAATTTTTATCAAAAATGCTTGTCGATCACCATTTACGTCAATTTTCTTTTTTGTCAAGCAACACCTATACCTAAATCCACACAGAAAGGAGTTCAAAAAAAAAGAGTTTACATAAAAATGTAAAAAAATGTATTTTTTTTTAAATAGCTGTTGACTTATTCTGTTGGAAAACAAATGACTTTGTAATTTGCAATTTCCATAGGAAATTTGATTCTCTCAAAAAAAATCGTATTATGTGTTTATACTAACAATGCATAGTTTTTGAGTTACAGTTAAAAGACTTAAAAACTTAAAAGGGGATAAAAATCCAAGCCTAAATTTAATAGCCGTTTGTGGATTTATCATTTTTAAGGTACACAAAATTGTACATATGATATAATAAAATACCTTAAACGAATTACTTCCTTTTGACCCTGTTTTTTTCGACATAGTCAATAGAATGCAGCATTAGAAAATCACGAAAATTATCCGTAATTAGGTATGATTATAACTTTTAATCATATAATGTACAATTTAAACGGCCGAAGGTTGGAAAATGTGGCAGATCCTCTGCCAGATTTTTATTTGAAAATTACATAAAATTAGCGTTCCAAAAATATATAACTAATTGAAAATCATCGTACTACAGACATATCGTAATAACGTATTATGCCGATCCTCGTAACAAATATTTTTTCCAACCTGACGCTGTCAAACAATTTTTTACTAATTTTGACATGTAAAGTAAAACTTTTCAAAACCGTTTTACGTTAGGAAACGTCTTAGTTTTCACAACCAGTTACGAAAAGTAAAATATTACGCAACTGGTTGTGTAATAGGTATTTATGTAACCAGTTGCGAAAAGTACTATCTTGTGTAACGCGCAGATTTCTGCGGAACGAGCGCCAGCGAGCTAAATAATCTACTATGAAATGAACTTTACAAAACTAGTTGCGTAATATTTTACTTTTCGTAACTGGTTGTGAAAAGTAAAACGTTTCCTAACGGGTTTTGAAAAGTGTTACTTTACATGTCGAAATTAGAAAAAGGTTATTTCATAGTAGGTTATTTGGACCTGACAAGCTATGAAAGTGACGAGCTGTTACACCATTACAACCTACTGGATTGTTTTTAAACGTATAGAAATCACAGTTTTCTTCTCATAAAATACAAAATTGTTGTAAATTAGAAAAAAATCTGGTATGAAACACATTGGGAAACACAATTTTGTGTAACTTTTGTGTATCCTTTTGCGGAACTCGGCATAGTACTTTTCCCAACTATGGTTACATAAATAGGTATTGTGAAACATTTTTTTTTAATTAAGGCTTGTTTTTAATTTTATTCAGTTTTGTATTCAGTTTTCTATTCGCTATCGACAATTCAATTATTAAATCATGTTATTTAAAATCGATATCATCTTAAAGTAACATACGTACCTAGCAATTTTTTAATTGTAATTTAACTGATATTATAGTAGCCCAATGTACCTATTATTTGATGAAACAGCATTGAAAATGTTAGTTTTATACGTGTTAATTAATTTTACAAGAACTAGGTTGGCGAAACGTGGGTTGAATTAAATAATCGATACAGCGCTTGAGTTCTTTGTTCAGATACAGTAGGTATCTGAACCCGCCCCAAAAAGTATAAAACGGTATGCATGTTTACAAACTACTACATTATTTACTACAAGTAAAGTACATTTACTATATTAATTTTAATTAGACAACATTTTCAGTATGAGTATTTAGATGTTCGAGACTTTCGATATTACTACATATCGTTCTGCGTTTCGACCAGTAATAGAATAGACAAGTAATGTTGCCTGCAATGTTATTTGTCAGTGAATTTTACTTTGTGTCATGTTGCCAGTTTAAAAAATTTTCACAAGGTACACAGAATTACTTTAAGAAATGTAGTTGATTTTATACTATCCCCATTGGTCATTCGATTCTTATGTTTAATAACAGACACTGATATTAATTTGTGCTAAATCTCTCTAAATCTGGAAAAGTGAGATTAATTCTTGTTTTTATTATCCGACCCAAATAGTTGTTTTGTTACTTGTATTTAATTTGAAACCTGGCAACGTTGCGTATGTTTTGCAGTAGACCTCTCGTTATATTTGTGTGGCGTCAAACTGTAGTTATTTGTGAGAGTGAGAAGTGTTCCAATTTAGTTTCCGGTGGTTTAATATCCCTTGATCATAATGATGAAAAAGTGCGAGGCTTGCAAAAAGCCGTTTGAAATAAATCCATCTCAGGGATCTCAGCGTTCATTTTGGCGAAATCCGGGTACGCTTTGTTTGCTAATTTGTGTTCTGCCTTTTTCCCACTCTAATATCCTTTTCTAGATGCTTGGACCAAGCATTCACATACATTTGAAAAGGACAATATTATTATGTTTTTATGCTCGAGGGCTCTGCGTTTTTCCAGTCATAGAAAAACGATAAAAATAAGTTCACATAGGAAATTTAAAAAAAGTTTAATATGCAAAAAGTACAAAATACCAGTACTCTCAGATTTTTTTGTAATTTGGTGAAAAAAAAAGACACAGTACACTAAGATCAAATTTTATTTCCAAAGTTGCATTAAAAATTGTTCAAAGTTATATTAAAAATTGGATTGCCGAAGGAACATTCAAAATTACATTTTTAAAAATCGAATTAAAAGTTGCATCTCTCTATAAACAGCAGTTTAGAAAGAAAACCCAAAATATCCCAAAACATATATCTAAATATTGTGTTATACACAAGAATGCATAACTTTTACAAAATAATACATATATCTATCTACTACCTAGTGTAGATTCAGCGTGCATGTTGATTCACACAAAAATATATTAGAAAAGGGTTAGGTTTATGCCTACGTAAATATACTATCTGAGTAGCGGTATACACTGTGGTAAATTTAGTCAGCCGCTCAAAATAATTAAACATACACTACTATCTAAGTATCGGAAGTATTCAGGTATACACTATGGTAAAATAAAATTCAAATATAGCCGCCAACGGCACACAATAATTAAATATATGGTTCACACTATCAACACAAAAGATTATATAAAAAAAGAAAGTTGTGGCTCGTAGAAGTATACTTAAACTATAGGCTTATCTGTAAAATTGGGATATAGGTATCCTAATAAGGTGGGTCTCTTCAGTATCCAAATCTACGGTTAAGTAGTCGATAGGTTTCACACCAGCGGAGGCCAACGTTCCCAGTAAGACGAAAGGTATTGATGTCCTGGTAGATAGGTCTCAGTCCAGGGTGCAATCTATACTATCCAACGAAGGTTCCAAGTGAATAGAAAGTACCTAACCAACTGAAGGGTCCTGGTAAAATAAACTGTAGATTCCAAGTAAGTGGTGTGACAAAGTCACAAAGCGAAGCGAAGAATTAAAGTGAAACTAATACTTGTTTACGTACTTTCAGGTACAAGAAAAATATGAGGTTAAGGAAACGTAGCTACCTATATAACTTACTTAGTGATGTAAAGCGGCTTCAACGTAGCCTATCATGATAGTTCTCAATTGACAGGGACTAATGCAAGGCAAGTTCTAAAGAACACAGAAAAATGCAAAAATGGCACATGGACACTACATAAAAAAGATCGCTAACCTTAATTTCAGAGTTTAATCCGACGCAGTCGTTACATGTGTTTATTATCAAAACCACAACAATACATGAATCTCCTAATGAATCCCACTATATGGAAGTAAAAAAACGTACGTATTTCATACGAAAGCACCCCAAGAAGAAGGAGGAAATGGAATCCCTTGAATCACATGTTTATCCCATAGATCTGACGACCTCGCCGCGTTAGTATAGAGACCAATAGAAAAGATATATCAAAGAACAAAAGTAGCACAAGTGGTTTCGAAGTAACATCCGCTAAGAACGGTCTTTAATGTTCTATGTCAGAGATCAAGATATAAAACAAATCGATAATACTGCAAAGAAACCTGTAGTATACGTGCCTTAGGTCTAATCACGGGTACTAGAAGGCACTTCTAGTCAGTTTTCACAATATACTAATTCAGAGAATTTAGCTACAACTTCCGAATATCTAAATTGTCAATTAGCAAAAATGAACGTAGCACTTTTTCATATTAAAGATCATCTAAATATCAAAACCTTGAACAAATACTTTTACTTTACGAACTTGTTAATAATTAAATAATATGAATAAAAAGTAATACATACGAACAAATAATAAACAAGTAATTGATACGTAATTTTCAAAGAAAGAATTTTGAAGGTAGTGATAAATATAATTCATTAAGTTTTTTTATATGTAAGGTCATAATATGAATATAAAAATTTTTAACAAATACATTTATCATTATCGTTATTGATAAACCGACAATAATTGTTTTATTGAATAAAAATAATTTTTGAGTGTAAAAATTAGAAATAATATGATAAAAGTGGTAAAATCGTAAACAAGTAGGTAACTGAACGACTGCGGTATCTAAAAATGTATCTGTAACGACATTTCTACACTATTCCTCGTATGGGGATAATTTTTATACACTATACTAATATTTTTTCTTGCCTTTATGATATATTATTATTATTTCTACGGTTCACCTGTTATGTTGAAGGAATATCCTTTTGAAGTTAATAGACAATAATAAACATTTATGACACATACTTTAGATTCTATGTCCAATGACTAATATTATTCCAAGTCGATTCATATTCTTCGCAATATTGAATAAAATCAAACATGACTTGAGTTGTTGGGAAAGTAATTAATTATAATTAAGGGAACTGTTAGATACTAATGGTGAGGCTTTGCAACATCGGCTAAAATGAATATAAATGAAAGTGTTGTTGAACTTCATAATACCTACAGCATATTTCACTTGGTCTGTAGAAATCCAGAAATTCAGTGTAGTTGAGTTGTCAAGTGTAATGGAACAGCTTTTGTATGAATTTGTAAAGCTTTACAGAGAAAATGAAACATGTGCTCTAAGGAGGTTTTGTAATATGTACCTACAAGTCCATATCAAACATGGACGTACTTGCTGCTGCTTTTGCTGTATAAATAATGCCGTATTTACTATTTATATGACATGCTAAATGTGGATTTTTTCGTAGATAAATATAAAATAGCATAGTATATATTTGTGCAAAATGTTTGCCTAAACAGCTTTTCAGTTTACATTCTGCTGTTCTTATGTATCAGGCAATCCATTAAACATTGAAATTTAACGTTTTCAGTGAAAATTATAAATAAAATAAAATAATAAAGTGGTCTTCGCTTAGTCGGATATTTATTATAAAAAAATGATATAAATTATAAAATAATATAATATTATATAATATAATATTATAGAAAAGTTTGCAGCATTTATTTGATGGATATTTTTTTTGGGTTGAAGCGAGGAGTATAATAATAAACGTAAATTATAAAAAAAATGGTACTGTCAGGGTTTGAACCCATCGACTATCAATCCTGAACCTTACTTATGTGCTATGGGTACGATGCCAGATTATTGACTTCTTAATGACATAAAATTCTAAAAAAAATACTGAAAATAATTTTAAAATTATTTATATTTATTGACTAAATGGCAAAATTCCAGAGGCACCTAGAATATTAATTTTGCCAAAAAATCGTTATTAGGGAACCCCATATTCCTGAGATACCGATTTTGTATGGATTCTAACCGTAAATGGCAAAAATGTCCGCCATCTTGAATTTGTTTTTTTGACAAAATAATCGTGATATGCGATCCCAAAAATTCCCGACAAATCAATTTTGAGTCGGTTCGGTTTGGACCATAAATAGCAAAAATGCCGGCCATTTTGGAGTCGCCTTGAATGTTCCTTTAACAAAAAATACTTGATCTGTCACCCCAATAATCCTGAGATACAATTTTGAGTCGCTTCGGACCATAGGCAATACTCATTCGCCATGTTGAAAATTCATCAGTACGTTGTAGCAACTTTACAGGCAAAACCCGCATCGGAATATGAAACGTCTCAAAATGTAATATGAGAAATAAGAAATTAAGTTAAAAAATTGCAATAAACGTAAAATAAAAAAGAAGTGCGGTATTAGGAGTGATACTCATATAAGGGTATCAAATAGGGTATCATAATATATAAGGGTCCCAAAGACTTTGATTTTTTTTATAATTACAATGAGTAGATTAATTTTATATATTTTCAATAAATATAAAATTAAATATATGATACCAAAGTATTTTTATTTGTGAAATAAAGTACTCACAATAACAAATAAAAATTGTCTTTTAGATGATATGTGCGATGATACCGGAGAATTTTATTAGGTTTTGTATTTTTTGCCAACAACTTTTTTTTTGTTAACCAAAAATTATCATAACAATTAGATGCTAAAAAATTATTTCGGTAGAAATGACCACCACGCGACCGATAAAAAAACGCGCAACTGATATCTCAAATATTTAAATAATTGAATGATGATCCATTATTAGTGTTTTGTCTCGACTTGTGTATAACATAGGTAAGATTTTCGTATCGTCTTGATATTTAATGAATATGTAATCAACTTTTTATTTTTTATACATTCGTATAAAAAATAAAATTGTACCTACCTAAAAGATTTAAATACTACTCAATATATTCATTTTCTTTAGCAATGTTGATAGTTATGTTACTCACAATTATATGCATAATAATATGAGGCTGCGTTTTATTCGATAGTGCCAAATATTTCTCAGACTTTAGTTTCCAGTCGTCTCTCGATGATATTAACTTTGTTAGCTCAATTGGCAACTAATGGTGCAAATGTGAAGTAGTTCCTCTATTTATTTGAAAAGTTTGTGATTTTTGTTTTCTTTCGCATCGAAAGACATTGATGATTAAATTATTTTCCTAGTTATAATTGTTTCCTATTAAAACCTCCTCTTGACACTTCTTATCAAAGATTAAAAATGTTCCTCTCTTATTGTATTCCTTGTTAGCAACAACGCCTGAAAAGAAATTTTAACTCCTCGGATATAAATATTCTCCACTTATGTCTTCCAACACTGTACTTATATAGTGCTTCTTTGAGAGCAATGGTTATACCAGCATTCTTTGTTGCAGTATAGTCCCTTTCAAGTGTAATGCGTGTCGTTTTTTGCTTCTAATTACAAACAGGCATTGCTCTTGACAACGAAAGATGAAAACAGCTCAAACAGCACGTCCGAAGTATTTGAGTTGCTTTTAAGTTTCTATAAAAAGCTGAAAACCCCCGGATTGTATTGATCCATTAATTGCGTGCCGCTCATATTTTTTTACGAACATTCAAATATAGAAATTGTTCGCAGAGTTTTAATAAAGTTATCATTATACTACTCGCGCCGAAATTCGAAGAGTAAGTATATTGCATTTGACCAAGAGAAACTAAAATCGCCAATTTTGATCGGATGGCAAAAGAAATTGTACCATTGTTTTCGTCTTTAAATTTTAAATAACTTTGAAAATGTCTAACGACGGACATTGGACGGATGGATGGATATTTTGTGAACACGCTATCTCTAGAACGAAATGTTTAAACAACATAAGATTTGGAACAAAATAGTTTTTGGGTAAACGAAAAACCCGTTATAACTCTGGAGTTTTAACCCGGAAGTAATTATTGTAAAGCTGGAAATTTGCATATGTGTTCTACATGATGTACTGAACAACATATCAAAGATCCCCAAGTGTCGGCTTCCTAGAATTCGAGGGTCGAGGGAGAATTCCAGGTCCTCCACCTGGAATCCTGGAAAGCGTTCATATGTGCTGGAACAAACGTATCCACACGGTACACGGTAAGAACCGTGTGGCATACATCCTTCAGGATGGTTCCAAAGGAAACTAGGATGAATTAGCTATCTTTTAAACCTCTAACAGTTGCTACAACTTCCGATGGAACAGGAAACCGAAAAACCGCGGGAGAGTAAAAAAAAATCAACACTTTTTTTTATATGCGACCAGGGCGACTTTAAGTAGAAGATATCGCAAAAATGGACAAAGTAAGGGCATATTATGGGCTTATGTTGTAGGGCATAAAATAAGATTTCCATTCATATATTTACTTTCCCTGTGCGACTTATTTATAGAATCGGAGATACGGCCGCTTGAGAGCCAGCAGACGCGATGAATTTAGACTTGGGAGTTCGAATTACGCGCCATACAAATCTTCATCTTCCTCTGTGTTCATACAGTGGTGTCCCCGGCAATGGCGGCACACCATGCTACTGCAGACCCAATTGCTGCCTGCAAGTGCATCTGGTGTCGCTGTCCACTTTACATCCACAAGAAATTAAATTCAGTAAACTGTCTGGGGCAGGAGGTTTCGAAGTGGGAACGGACACCAAATCATTAACGGTTACTTTCCATCCCCATTCTTCTAGATTTCTTTCCGCTCCTAGACATTATTGAACCCGTTAATAAAATTTCATTGAAACAAATTGCTATAAAGTAAAATGAATCACCCATCTCCCTTTGTTTCACTGATTGTCCGGGGATGAATTTAGACTTGCGAGTTCGAATTACGCGCCATACAAATCTTCATCTTCCTCTGTGTTCATACAGTGGTGTCCCCGGCAATGGCGGCACACCATGCTACTGCAGACCCAATTGCTGCCTGCAAGTGCATCTGGTGTCGCTGTCCACTTTACATCCACAAGAAATTAAATTCAGTAAACTGTCTGGGGCAGGAGGTTTCGAAGTGGGAACGGACACCAAATCATTAACGGTTACTTTCCATCCCCATTCTTCTAGATTTCTTTCCGCTCCTAGACATTATTGAACCCGTTAATAAAATTTCATTGAAACAAATTGCTATAAAGTAAAATGAATCACCCATCTCCCTTTGTTCCACTGATTGTCCGGCGATGAATTTAGACTTGCGAGTTCGAATTACGCGCCATACAAATCTTCATCTTCCTCTGTGTTCATACAGTGGTGTCCCCGGCAATGGCGGCACACCATGCTACTGCAGACCCAATTGCTGCCTGCAAGTGCATCTGGTGTCGCTGTCCACTTTACATCCACAAGAAATTAAATTCAGTAAACTATCTGAGGCAGGAGGTTTCGAAGTGGGAACGGACACCAAATCATTAACGGTTACTTTCCATCCCCATTCTTCTAGATTTCTTTCCGCTCCTAGACATTATTGAACCCGTTAATAAAATTTCATTGAAACAAATTGCTATAAAGTAAAATGAATCACCCATCTCCCTTTGTTCCACTGATTGTCCGGCGGATTGCTGTAAGGATTATGCACAAGAGGTTAAATGCGATTTCTCTTTTCTGTAGTGTCAGTGGGGACCTAAGGACCATAATCAGAACGGGAGCCCATTGGATTAGTCACTTTTTTTACCCTGAGAGTGGATGCCACTCCTTCTCGGGAGTGAAAATGTTTTCACTAAAAATAACCCCGGAAATGGATACAGGGGCAAATTTTAAGTAAAAAATGTTCTATAAATTTTTTTCGATATATCGATATTTTTTTCAAATGTCGAGTTATTCGCGATTGAAAACGTGTTAAAAATGTATGTTTTTGGACGGTTTTTTGCGAATAACTTGAAATCTTCAGGTTCTCTCAAAACAGTTTAAATGACCAACAATGAAGTTTATAAGAAAACAAAGAGATTGATTATTTTTATGAATACGTTAGTTCCAAAATATAGGGAGTTGTGGCACGTTGAAGGAGACGTTTTTTTTGCAACATAAGGTATTCATAACATAAGGTATTATTTATGCATCATATATTATTTATGCAACATATATACATATGCATCATATATTATTTATGCATTTTTCGGGAAAAACTTATAGAACATTTTTTGTAGTACTTGGAAATTTATATAAATAAGCGAGATACGATTCAAAAACGGTGGGCCGCTCAAATTTTTGAGAATGAATGAAAAATGAGCACTAAAACCCCAACCATTCCCACTAGAATGGATATTGACCGCTATCCCGTTACAAATTACTTTATTTTAGTATTACTCTTACAATCCAAAAGTTTTGCCGGGTTAGAATACGTATTTTTCGAAACAAATATAATGAAAATGAATAACGTATTTTTCAAATTTCGTAAAAAAATTGATACTTTATTTTCCAAATAACTCTAAAACTAAAAGATACGTAAAAAATTATATATTACAAAAATTTAAAGAATTTTTTTTCTATTTATGTAGGATAAAAATGGATATATAACTATCAGAACTTTGCATTATAGCGCGTGAACCAACCCTGTTTTTTAACCCGTTACCTCTTGATTCTGAAGGGTTTGAGTATATTGAAATGTATATGATCTTGTAGTTCTTGAAATTACCTGTAAAATGGTTGTTGAATGGGCGTTGTTGTCCCAAAATTAAGGGAGTTATGGTAAAAAAATTCTATCCCATTTTTTCGGAACATAAACATGTTCGGCGCGTAATTTGAACTGGCAAGTCGTCGCGTCTGCTGGCGTTCAAGCGGTCTCCGATTCTCCGATTCCGAAGTCGCACAGTAAAAATATCAGTGGAATAGCTATTTATGTAACCAGTTGTAACCAACGAGCGGTAGCGAGTTTCGCAAAAGGATACAAGTTAAACAAAATAGTGTTTTCCAACGTGATTCATGCAAGATTTTTTCTAATTTTGACCAATTTTATATTTTATGAGAAGAACACTCCAGTAGATTGTAAGAGTGTGACAGCTTGTCACTTTCATAGCTTGTCAGGCCTTAATAACCTACTATGAACTGAACTATACAAAACTACTTGCGTAAAATTTTAATTTTCGTAACTGGTTATGAAAAGTAAGACGTTTCCTATCATCAAAGGGTTTTGAAAAGTGTCACTTTAAATGTCAAAATTAGAAAAAGCTTCGGTCATGTTGGCGACGACCTAAAGTCATCCGCGTCGCATACAAAAAAAGGTTTTGATTTTTTTTTACTTCCCGCAGTTTTTCGGCTTCCTGTGTCATCGGAAGTTGAGCAACTGTTATGGGGTTTCAAAGATAGCCAATTAATTCTAGTTTCATTTGGTACCATCCCGAAAGGTGTAAGCTAAATGGTTCTTACGCTTCGCTTGTTCCAATAGGTTGGAACGCTTCTCCAGAATCCCAGGACTTCCACACCCTCGAATTCCAGGAAGCCGATACGGGAGAGTTAGGGACTTTTGATATGTTGTTAGGCATATCACGTATAAATCATATGCAAATTTCCAGCTTTACAATAATTACTTCCGGGTTCGAGCGATATTTGACCTAAAACTCCTGGGCTAATAGAGCTATAGTTCTTTGAGCGAAATGAATAATAAATACATAAATATATAAATAGAAAACATATAAAGATACCTATATATAATATAATGATAAATTCATTAAAACTCTGCGTACAATTTCTATATATGAATGTTCGTAAAAAAATATGAACAGCACGCGATTAAGTAATGGATGAATAAAATCATTGATATGGTCTCCGTTTCTTTCGTTATCAAGAGCAATGACTATTTGTAATTAGAATCAATAATAATGGTCGGCGATGATATTACTATGGTGAAGACCTTGAGTGTTGTTAACTTATTTTTCTATTATTATATTCTATGTTTTTTACGCATATTAGTCCAGTCAATGAAATATTAGTAGACGGAAATGGACAGAACAGATTTTTTGACTTTGGGAATTTGTTTGTATTAGTTAGAAGGTAGAAGGTAGAAGGTAGAAGGACATACTAAAAGTTCCCACTCCTAGGAGGTAAGCGGGGTTTTTTTTGCCATCTCCCACAGTTTCTGAGACATCCTCGCTTAATATTGGCTATTTTTGAAATTTTGACAAAACTTGTTTGACGTTTACTTGCCTTATTTGACTAGCTTTATCGACCCTTTAGAGCGGGGTGCAGTGTGTCACGCAGGTTGTCCTTTTTTTCGGTTTTTCGATTATATCTCGGAAACTAAGCGTCCTAGCGATAAGGCGTTTCCCTACCAAATTAAAGCTGACAAAATATGCCACAAAATTGTTTTAAATTTTTTTTTCGCGATCTCGAATGGTTATGCGCGCTCAAAATTCGCAAATGTAGTATGTAATGTATGTAATGTATGTAATGTATGTAATGTATGTAATGTATGTAATATATGTAATGTATGTAATGTATGTAATGTATGTAATGTATGTAATGTATGTAATGTATGTAATGTATGTAATGTATGTAATGTATGTAATGTATATAATGTATGTAATGTATGTAATGTATGTAATGTATGTAATGTATGTAATGTATGTAATGTATGTAATGTATGTAAAGTATGTAACGTATGTAACGTATGTAAAGTATGTAATATATGTATGTGGGGTGTGGAAAGCTGTTTTTTATTATAAGTGAATACAAAATAATATATTATCAAACAACATTACATTATTCACATAGGGTGACGTTTGAGGTCGACGGCGTGAATAACGGCTATTAATTGCGAATTGAATACTGTACTTTGTCCATAACCATTATACTTTTTTAGCTTGAAAGAGTTGTTTTTCTCTTATACCTACTGATTAATCGTTAGAGACTTTATTTCACGCTACATGTTCTTTTAGACAAATAGATATTTAGCTACTAATATGTTTTTGGAGAAAGTATGACAAATTATTTTTAGCAGAAAACGTCAATATCATCAGTTGCTAATCACTCTGCTTTTTATTCTCAGTACAAATACTCGGAATGTGTGTTACGCTGCTATGGCAACATTATGTAAATCAAATGTAAACTGTGATTAATCATTAATCACTGTTATCATTTGCTGCGATATAAATATGTATACTATAATATATCTTATATAATATATCTATAATATATCCTATCTAATAGATAGGCAATATAATATTGGATCAATATTAAATGATCATAGACAAAGGCCTTAATACGATGATTCTTATTTTAATTTTGATTTATTATTTATAATACTCGTACGAGAATTACTAAATAATGTGTCGCTATTAGTAAGTAATAATAAAGTTTGCTATAAGAAATTCAAACTCTTTGATGACAAAAACTCGTTAGCGTTAATGTACTGAACGTCCCTAAATGTATTTTTAGCTCAATTTAGTACTGGATAATAAATATTTGAGGGTAATATATTATGCAGGAAGTTGCGCGTAAAGTTGGTGTCTCTGAGATTATACAACTGTTTTTAGAGGACTAATTTCTAGGTTTGTTCAGTGAAAATACCGAGAACTTTGCCCATTTACCATAATTTATTCTACTTTGCGGAAAGTTGGAACGCATTTTGACGAGGGCCATTTATATTAATTTAATTAACGATAAACTAAGAGATGTGTATTGATTTTTCATAAACTCGCTGTTACGTGTTACAATATACATCTTTAATATTCACTCATTTACAAGTGATTTAATTATTTTATTTCATACGCCAACTCACTATAAATATTATATAGTATATATGTATTAAACTGATGGATTAAATGGATGGAAAATATATTTGCAGAATAAAATAGTAAATTCCAACATCCCTGCAAGGTCGTCTGCCTGGCGTATAAGCTAAGTTGTCAAACAAAAATAAAAAATATTTCTAACATTGTCATAAATAATGAAGGCACTATATTATTATATTATCAGCCTCAAATAGTCGCTTCACATTTTAATAAATTCTTTATTGATGCACCATATACCACTATTAAGCAAATACTCCAATTACATTGTAATACTCAGACACACAGGATAGTTTAGCAAACACATTCACTATTTTTAAAACCATTTATTGAAAAATAGATCACTTATTAACAATAAAATTTAAAGCAAAAATCCTTCATGATATTCCATGCTTCATAATTAAAAAAGTAGCCAATTATATTATTAAACCACTTACATATATGGTTAATTTATCTAGATAGGCACGTTTCCTAAAAACTTAAAACCCGTCAACGTGTACCAATTTTTAAGAAAAATGGTGCTCAGTTACTCGAAAATTATAGGCCTAACTGTACCCTTTGGACTGTCAAAATTTATGGTATATTGTTATCTAGACAGATTAATAAATTACTTGGAAGCGTTTAATATAATTACAAAAAATTACCAACATGGTTTCTCTAGTGGTATGTCGACAGGTGGTACAGCGACACATTCTTTTTTAAATAACACTTTGAGGTTTATTAATGCTTGCTTGTTCGAATATTGTGTGATCTCAGCAGGGCATTTGACTGCATTAATCATGATTTACTATATCCAAATTATTTTATTATTATTATATACAGTATGTAATTTATTTATAATAATAGTTATAATAAGTATAATAGTAGATACTTATAATATAAATCATAATACCGAAAACATCTAATTCAGAGTGTTTAAATGTAATTGTGGGAGTCCCACAGGGTTCTATCTTGGGTGCGGTGCCTTTTCTTTTATATATTAATGATATTGATTTCTTATCAGTGTCAGCAAATATTACTGCTGTCAGTAAAGTACCGATTTGCCTTGTATTCTTGATGTAGGAATAAACTCTTTTTTTACATCTAGGTCTCATGCTATAACAAGCTTAATTCTAGTGGCATTAACATACGCCCTGAGACACTATTTTTGCTACCCCGTTAATGTACGCCTGTTTACTTTCTTCTCAGCCTTTTGAGAATCTGTCTACCAGTCTGTCCAGAAGATTATTTAACAAATACTGGATTTTTGTAAATCGGTATTTTCTTGCTGTAAGAAAGAGGGTAGATGATTTTAAATAGCTGAGAATAGAAGGTGACAAACATTACCATTCATCTCTAACATACCTATTTATTATATTTGGCACTGGTCACGTTCGTCTTTTTTTAGTTGAAATTTAGTTTATATGAAGCTTTCATTACTAGTGGATATTTTTTTATTATAGCGAATAAAGCATTATTTCTTGATCTAGACCATCTAAATATCATCTTAATATGTCATGCACATTTTTAAGAGTAATTTGATGTATCAAATGAATTGTTACTTAACATTTATATTTATATCAGTATTGATAAAGTAAACATGAATTTTTATGTCAAGTATCAACATAATTTTATTCTTTAATTTTGATAATATGTGGATTATTTCCCGATATTTTGGTTACGCATGTTCGGGCCCCTCTAGTTCGGGGGGCCTGCATCAGTGATACAGCTGCTATAGCGGTAGCTACGCTCCTACATCGCCTTAAGTACATGAAAACGTCATTTGTCATTTGTCTACGCAGGCAAGTGATGCCACAGCTGTAGATCTACCGAATTTGGGGTATCGAAATACCGATTTTTTCCTAATATTCTACCGAAAAGTTTTTAACTTGTTAAGAACCGGAATATATTTAAAAATATATAATATGGATAGTATTAATATATTTTTGGTGGTTTTTATCCTTTATATGATCTGTCTACAATTTTATAAGTTATATTGTGGCGCCATCTCTGCGAATCGTACAAAAGCACAGGGGCAATGCTAGGTATTTAAATTCCCACCATTGTTGCCGTCGAGACGACCTAGCGACGCTCCTGACCATGCTATGGAAGCCAAGAGGTCCTATTTAATGTCCCCACAAGCGGAGATATTCGATAAAAACTAGCTCACTTACAACTTACAACTAACTACGGGCTGGAACCTTTCTGACGCTACTCCACCAGTTCTGAGCTCAACGCAGCTAGTATCATATCTCCCTATTGACGGCCGCAGGCCGTTACCTGTATTCGTGCCGATATCACCGACCACACCGGAGATATTGCACCCGGAAGCTCCAAACTTCGTCGCCCCCTGCAGGCACCCCCGTTCACTAGTACGACATGCTTACACAGAGGCTCACATCAACATATTCTAGATGCCCTGCACGTTTGGTATAAATCCGATCAGCTGTTTCCAGGTATACCTACAGACTCACGAGTATCCTCCGAAGACGACCCCCAGGTCCGAGCACCAGTCGGCGCAACGATGCCACTCGACAGCCGTAGCCTGCTGTCGACTAAACAACGATCAAACAGTCTGATCGACGACATACCAACGATCGAAAAGATCAAATATCAAATAGTATGGTCTGAAATATGATCTCATATACTAATTTACAAAGAAGACTACGCTCTGGTCCTTCAAACAAACACAGATGACTACGATACTCGCTCTGCTCCATCTCCGTTAGATTTCGCTAAAATTCGCCTTTGCCACGGCCACTACAAGTCCACCGAAGTCGTCTGCAGCCTGCCAGTCCGTATCCCGTTGCTAATGCTGCCTGGTTCTTTCCCTTGCACAGCGGACTTAGAGACGATCCATCCTATCTCGCCGATACGTGACCCTAGAAGGCCCCTAACAGAAAGAAGGCACGAAGAAGCTTTCACTGCACCACCTCGCTACATTTTGAAGCGAATTTCACACGTCAGAAGACCTCCTTCAAACCCTCGCGATTTGCAAACGCCAGGTGAATTCCGTTTACTCCCAATCACCTTCGGCCACAAGCACCCCTACGTAAAAGCGTGAAATCCGGTCCCTTCGGACGCACGCAAGACCGAAAAGCAGATACCGTCACTCTACCACCCTAGATGAAGGGCGCCCTTTTGTAATTAGTAGTCTACGAGAAGTCCTCTACGGAAGAAAATCAAAACAGAAAAGGAAACTATCGTCGCAGAGTCGTATTGTGTACACCATCCCACCATAGATAGAGATTCCTGAATCCCAAATCACAACCTTAGGTTTTTAAGAGTTTGTTTTGTTAATGTATGTTGTTTTCTATTTTTTTATAAATTATATACCAGCAAAAATACATTTTTATATGTAGTTTTTTAAATTATGATAGCAAGGATTGTTTCAACAAAATTTGTTTCTTGTAGCTGTGTTTTACTGATATCTCAACCTAATCTTAATTAATTGGCTAATCAAAAGTCTAATTAACTGATATTACGTAAGATTTCAGGTAAAAGAAACACCGCTAATGATAAATCAGTTAAAAATCATGTGCAAATATAAGTCTGGGCATCTGAGTTGGTTCACTTAGTTTTGGAACAACATACCTACAATAAATCTCTAAATGTAAAGTGTTAAAAATAATTATTCATATCTACCAATTTTTTACGATATCTACCGAAAAGTTTCGGGAAAATCTACCAAAGATAACAGCATTGGCTGTGACAACACTGCCGCAGGCATTTCTCTACGTTCCGCCCACTCTATATGTACCAAAAACTAGATTTTCTAAGGTGGTGCGAGAAAGTACTATTTTTCTACATCTGAACTTTTAAAACGTTAATTTATGTATTAAATTACAAAAAAAAAATATAATACATTCCTGTGGATCTTTAGTTGGGACTAAGCTGGGACTTTCGTTGGGTTGTTTGTTCGGTCTTTTTTTCTTTATACTTTTTGTCAACATTGAAAATATATTTTCCTGCATTACATGGTTTATTATTACATAGCTTGTACATGCAATTTCAACAGATATATTTCAATTACCAAAATCGATTTAGAAATCCTGGTTTTGATTATAATATTTAACTATAATGATATAAATTATGTAAAAAGGCACATCATTCCCACTGCTGCAGCTTGCTAACATTTACAAAATCAATACATTTTATGTGGGCATGTCATATGCAAAATCCCGCTCCCCAACATTGCACATGTCGGATTGTAATATTAAAATAACATGTTGGAAAAACCTCTATATGAAACGCTGTCCGCTGGAATTGCACGGTAATTCTGTTTTCTATTTTTGTGATTCGAAGTAAAAAGCTTTCATCAAATGACATGCATATTTATTATAGTTGGGTTTTTCTATTTTTATATGATAATCCTCTTAGTCGATATAGGAATAAGCGTTAGTATTAGGTAGATGTGCAAATTCGAAGAATTTATTTAAGTAAACAAATAGTAAAAATTATGACAGCGTCTGCAAAATAAAAGCGAAAATTGTATTAGTGATTGAAGCAGTTATCTATTAGTGAGACAAATTTGTAATTTTTCCAAGACCAAAACTAAATAATTTTACTTTCATCCAATCAAGCAATTTCAATATCACTCTATCTTCTAATGCCAATGGCGTATTTATGTATGTATGTATCATGTAGTACAACAAAATATTGATCACACTTTTCGTCATATCATAAAACAATTGGATGGTGAACGTGATGCAGAATAAGAATGTTTCTCTTTCAAATATTACAGATCCATTTTACACGTTCCTCGGCCGTGTCACATCGGCATCTGCGTGAATGCCAATTCACTGGATGCCTAAATTGCCTAATACCATCGAACGTTTTGGGGTCAACAATAATTCTTTAAATAGCAGTAATACAGTTAATTTAGTGTATTAGTTTGATGGGTTTTGTGTTAAAATTGATTAGTTATTAGTGCTCTATCAAAGCATAACAACATGTTGAATGAGAGCGCCTTTATAGTGACGATTTTAGCTTGCTGTAAGAAAAGTTATACTTTCCCGATCTCCCTCCCATTGCGGCAATTGTGGGTATCCTTTGAAAATGTTCTCATCTCCATCGTCTCATATCTCCCTGTTACCGTCTCATATCTCCATGTTACAAACTATATACAGTGAGCTCGTAAAGTTTGTAATAAATTCAATTAATCGTTATTGAAGGATTTTCACAGGAAATCCTCGGACACGTCAACTTTATTTTATAAAATGTCACTTTTTTCAGCCATCGATTTTTTTTTGTTTTGTTCGTTTTTGAGCTATGACGTCATCGACAATTTTTTTAAATGACAACCCATATTTTTTTTCACGGATTTCGATAGAGCACATTTTTCTGAGTGCGAATATGTCAAAAACATAGTACCTTTAACATTAAAGTGTTCGAGATATTCGGTTGCAAAGTTTTAAGAATGAATTATACAAGCGATGACCAAATGCTAATCATTTATCAAGAAAGCGCAGGAAAAACAACAGTTTTGACAGTTGTCACAATTTTGAAGATTTTCCTAGCAAGTTTGTGTTTTAATCAGTTGAATAATATCATTAAGTAAGTTGATTAATCATTATTCCATCATAATTCATTTTATTTAAAAATGGTCCGTCGTTTGAGTGAAAGGGAAAGAATCGAAATTTTGATGATGATCGGTTACGGGGACAGAGCTCGCACACAAGTAGAAGTTTGCCGTTTATTTAACAACAAATATCCAAACAGAGAACCAATTACACAGTCCACCGTTAGCAAAATAGAACAAAAGTTTTTAGAAGTGGGTCATACGAGTGATCGCCCTAGAACGGGTCGTCCACCAGTGCAACAAGATGTTAAATTGAATGTTCTACTAGAGCTTCAAGAAAATCCCCATTTACCCACCCGCCAAGTGGCGGCAAACAACGGAATAGTTCAAAGCTCCGTCTTGAAATATTTGAAATTGAACAAATGGCATCCGTATAAAGTGGTTTTGGTCCAAGAGTTAAACGAAGATGATCCTGACCGTAGGTTACAGTTTTGCCAAACCATGTTGCAACGCCTGATTGATGACGACGGATTTTTACGCAATATTGTTTTTTCTGATGAGGCTACCTTTTATCTCGACGGCACAGTTAACCGGCAAAACTGTAGATATTGGTCTCCTGAAAATCCACACTGGAAAATGGAAACTCGTAGTCAGTTTCCACAAAAAGTTAACGTTTGGGCTGGTATTGTAGGTAATCGTATTTTGGGCCCATTTTTCTTTGAAGGCGTATTAACAGGTGAAATATATTTAGAATTTTTAAGAGACGACTTAGTCCCTGCACTTGCGGTACTTTACCCAAATGACGTAGATCCAGATCTGCCCCATCACACGATATGGTACCAACAAGACGGTGCACCACCCCATTTTGCAGTGATCCTTCGCGATTATTTAAACCATGTATTTCCTAACCATTGGATTGGTCGCAGGGGAACTATCGAATGGCCTCCTTGATCTCCAGATCTCACTCCCCTAGACTACTTTTTATGGGGCTATTTAAAGAGCAAAGTCTATTTCAATAGACCAAATACCATCGAAGAATTAAAGGACAGAATTCGCAATGAAATTCGAACCATTCAACCCGATACTGTTGGTAAGGTTCTGCAGGAGTTTCAATGGCGGATGGGATATTGCCAGGAAGTGAATGGAGGTCACTTTGAAAATTTACTCTGATTTTATTTTTTACTTTAATTATTTATCATTTATTTGTTAAAATATTTTTTTATTTGTTTAAATTGTTGTTAAAAAATTAAACAGATTACTCCCAAATCTTTCAAAATGTTCGATAAGCTACCAAAATAAATAATATTACTCCTTAATCTTTTAAAATGTAATAAGCTATAAGCTATTAGAATCAATAAGCTATTAAAAATCTTGACCCGCCCGATAGCTATGCATGGTGCCATGGTACATTTTATAAACTTTGCAACCGAATATCTCGAAAACTTTAATGTTAAAGGTACTATGTTTTTGACATATTCGCACTCAGAAAAATGTGCTCTATCGAAATCCGTGAAAAAAAATATGGGTTGTCATTTAAAAAAATTGTCGATGACGTCATAGCTCAAAAACGAACAAAACAAAAAAAAATCGATGGCTGAAAAAAGTGACATTTTATAAAATAAGGTTGACGTGTCCGAGGATTTCCTGTGAAAATCCTTCAATAACGATTAATTGAATTTATTCCAAACTTTACGAGCTCAGTGTATGTACAAGGTTTCACATTACCGTAACATATATGTTTAATAATATCTCAAGTTCTCGTAGGATGAGCTCTGTAACCATTTACTTGATTTTATTAATGTTGTCAAATACTACACACTAAATAACTCCACACAACCACTCCGGTCTCCAGAGGTACCGGTATAACCTATTTTAATGTTATTCTCGCCCAGGCAACAAATCGCATAATACATACAAAATTCTTTACATTTGAAAAGCAGATCCCAGGAGGAAGGAACTAACTTCCAACACGAAAATATTTCGTTATTATATGCTCAAAGCAGAAACTTCTGTACCGAACAAATGTTTGGCGCACGAGTCAAAAAAGTACAAAGATGTAAACATGTAAAATTGTGCATACAAAATGCAGTCGTGATTAATGAGAAAATTCTGGAGGAGCTTTCCATGTTTGCTGTTATTAATACTCCCGGTTTTCCCGACCGCCGCACATGTGATTTATAAGAGGCACTACAGGGTATTAGCATCGATCATTCGTTGGAGGGTTATTATAAAGACGGGTAATTCGAAAATGCATTTAAATCATTTCGTCTCATCTACCACTTCTTTACACATGCTACAGACATAAATAAGTACTAATAAACACATGACTGACTACATTATATATATATATATGTAAATATATATATATATATATATATATATATATATATATATATATATATATATATATATATATATATATATATATATATATATATATATATATATATATATATATATATATATATATATATATATATATATATATATATATATATATATATATATATATATATATATATATATATATATATATTTATATATTAATTATTATTATTATTCGTCTATTTGCTTATTTCTCTATGTAATGAAATGCTACAAATCCAAGATTACTTTTGCTGAATAAGTTATCGTTATACGTCATACGCAATCTTCTGTGACTCCTAAGGAGCATATGATGTACTAATATGGTGCTCATTAAACTCATACATTGAATATGTGCTCATTGAATATGTCATATTTTATGAGAAATATCTTGAAACATTTCAAATATATAGATATACATGTTTTCTTATAAATCTATTGAAATATTTTTTTAAAACTTTTTTTAGCTTTCTTTCAAAACTGTTCATTGTAAAATTAAAAAATATTATTTTTCTAACATTGCCTTGTCACCAGATTTTTATATATCAGAAGATTATAACTAGATTTCCAGATGCAGCACGTCAGTATTTTAAAAAAATAAATGAGGGTGGCCCTGAAGAGTCAAAACGTCACAATGTACATTTTATGACTGCAAGTTATAGGGAACTCTATTTACAACAAAAACTTTGAAAACATTTTTATATACGTTAGTTATATATAAATTATATGAAAATGAGCTTTTTCGTATTTTGTCGAATATCTCCTAAACTCATCGAAATATCTTTTTTTGCACTTTTATGGACTATTTGATTAGCCATCAAAATAGGAAACGTTTTTCCCTCCCATTTAAGCAACTTTGTATCTATTGCGGTTTACGAGATCTCTGTGTACTCAAATTAAATCGAGACCACCCTATATATATATATATATATATATATATATATATATATATATATATATATATATATATATATATATATATATATATATATATATATATATATATATATATATATATGTACGCATGAATGGCATACTGGGTTTTCAATCTGTTAACAGTTTAAGTTAAATAACGTATTATGTATGTTCTGATATAATGGATAAACCCATTATATCAGAACATACATTATATCATACATTATATCAGAACATACAAGGAGATCATTGTTCATGTGTTGAGATTTTGGATGAATCTTCACATACCACATTAGTGGGATCAAATAACTTTTAATCAACATTGAGAGCGTTACGTTGAACTCCCTAGAATTGATTGAGGGACACAGCTAAGCTGTGTCCGTCAATTCGAAGCCGGTTTTCGACTACTTAGGCTTTCTTGTCTTTCGGCGAGTGTAAGTCACATCACCTTTTACACCACCCGCTTTACACCACCTGCTTTGCACCACCTGCTTTACACCTGCTTTTACACCACGCTCTTCGGACCCACCTTTTACACACCTTCTTTGGGACCACCTTTAGGACCACCTTATTGAATTTATCAACCCCTGCACCTGCGAAGAGTTACAGGAGAGATCTACCTTACTGGAAGACTCGTTGCATATCCCAGATAAACCTAGTTTTAAGCATAGTTTAAAAGGGGACACACCCTGTTTGATTGACTTGATATTGCTAGTGTGTACGATTAAGAATATAAAATTATTACGAGCCCTCAGCTAACGTTTAACAAAGTGTCTGTATTCACCTGGTTACTCCCGCTGTTTAATCAACCTATTTAGGTGGTCATTCCCTCACTATTTTTGTATATTATATTGATTGCGGAAAGGTTATCGTGCACACTTCGAGAGTTAAACGGTTTTCTGTATAAGGTGTTTATGTTTATGCTGCGTTTCCTGGTATAGTACCACATTTTTGGTTAATTTTTGAATTCTTTTGTTGTGTATCACCATTTCTAAATTTTCAATTGTAAAGTAAACCTAGTAATAAGTATACTGTGTCTTATTTTTCCTTGCCCCAAATATTACAGAAAGCGCCAAGTAGATTCGATACCCAGAATAATTTGGGGACTATCTGACTTAGTTGCACATGGTCAGTGGTGTCCACGGGAATTAGTGACTTTGGTATCCACCGAACTTTCTAGTTTTAATTTGAATTTTATCTTTGTTAAGAGCTGAGCCAGCTTAGGCAACTGTTTTATTATATTACATCTCTGTACTCCAAGGGTAGTAATATTACAAGTATGCAAGTAGTTGCTGTTTTGTAAATTATGAGATTTATACATTATTCGTAGAATTGCACAAACAAATGCGAATATTCGTTGACTTCGTTTCAAGTTTGTTTATATCTTTCTCAAATTGATTTAGTTGAGAGAAAAACAAAAAATAATCATAGAGATTATAATGTAATAATTAACTCATATGTGCTCGTTTTTGTCACGCATCCTCTTAAATATATGTAGTTAAATCTTCATTAGAAATGTAAAGATTACTAGATAGGTACAGAATTTCCATGTGCTTATTTATAAGACAATGAAAGCTTATGAATTTGTTGTTATTTTCAGATTGCAAATATAAGAATACTTTTGTAAGTAGCAAAGCAGGGATTTTGTATAAATATTTAACATTAAATTTGTTTAATATATTGGGCGAAAGTACCTTCAGATATATTTTATACTCATATGTACCTGTAATGTACATAAAATTGTGAATTTTTATTTTAAGATAAGAGCGCATAATATATCCTTTGAGATAAAAAACTCGCACGTTTGTCGAGACTTCGCATTGTTTCGGGCCTCGCATTGTTTAGGGCTTTTATTTTTATTAAAACTGTCCTATTACTTTTGAATATTCAGGTTTTAAAAGTAATCTTTCCCTAAAGACGCGACGGCCCGAGAAATAGTTTCGATACAAGTCGACATTATTCTTAATAAATATTGGATTCCTATATTCATAAAATATTCTCTATCTTTATTCTATCTTGTTTCAAGGGCAACATTATAGTCTACATTTTGTTTTTGTGATTTTGCACATTTTGGGATATACCAGGATATTCACAATTTTAAATTATTTTGAATGCTAGACTGGATTTTGTTTAGAATGTCAAAATATACCAAGTTACACAAATATCAATTATAATGTAAATTTTTGTTATACTTATGTATGGTAAAACCGGGTAACATTGACATATTTTCAAATTAGCCGCTCACTTGTAGTTCTAAAAATGTTATGTAATTTGTGGTGCCTAAAATTTCGTTTACAGTACTGCCATCTCATAATGCATAGTGCAAACATCTCTATTCCACTCAGTAAACTTTCGTACTGTAATTGGTCTTGGCAAGTTTTTTTTTAATACTGGTTTATATATATATATATATATATATATATATATATATATATATATATATATATATATATATATATATATATATATATATATATATATTTGTTTGTTTGAATTCTATTTCTGTAATTTGCAAAATAAATATTTTGTCATTTTGAGGTTAAGATTAGCATAGTGACAATATTACCCCCTCGGAAAGTATAATTTGTTTGGTCAATTTTTTTTCCCACAGAAATGGCCCGCTCAAAGCGATGAAGTTCGCAGAAAATATAAAAGCTATAGTAACGATTCTATGGATAATGCAATGAATCAAGTCAAAATGGAACATTAAGTGTCAAGAGAGCTGCCGAATTTTATGGCATAAACCGTTCAACTCTTATTAACCACTTGAAAACTATAAATGCCACACAGTTGGCCGCCCCACAGTGCTTACTCTACAAGAAGAAAAATTGTTGCAGAATTAATTTCTTGATAAAATTAGCCGAATGGGTTTTCGGCTTGGATCGGTTTACGTTACGTATTTCTACGACATTACTATACTGTATCCAACGAGAGAATGGACTTGCACTCGAGCGAAAATTCGTCTGTTCGGGTCCGATCTCCGCCCCTTAGAACATTAGTTCAACGCCCTCAACGTCTTAATTGGATTAGCAGGTAGCCAGGGCCGGCCCCTGGGTCCGATACCTACCTGGTACCTAATTATATAAAGTACCTACTACTGCGTACCTATTCACAGTTTGTATTTGTAGTCTCGCAAGTACGGTTATTTTAGTTGTGTTGTTTACGGTTGTGAAATAAGTTTTAAATCTATTATAAGAATGGCAGCAGCCAGAGACGAGATAAATCCACCATTATCGCCAATTAAGAAGAATAAAAGAGGCCAGGTAAAGAAATATAATAATTTATTTCACCTACTTACGAATTTATTTCATCGAATGACGGTCGTGCGTAGCTCGTTACAGAGCCCCTCCTCTTTAGTCGCCGATGCGCAAAGCAAGTCCATTCTCTCGTTGGATAGAGTTATTTATACATATTTACATTACTACATATTTTACATACTACAATTTGTAGGGTAGGAGTCCCTAAGAATACGCACGTCCATTATTTCGTACTGGCGCATTTGTCACTTGGACATTAGTATGAGGTTAGATAGAGACCGTGTTGCGGTTAAGTGTTTGATAGGTATCAGGAAAAATCATGATCGACATGATTTGGTCTATACAAAATACAGCTTGGTATGGGAGAATGACATTTTATGATTAATGTAGCTCGAAACACAAGAGTACGTATAATATCTAAATCTAATATTTTCAATACCTATTTCACTTTTTATATGGTTAGGTGCTATTTTTCTGTAACTGAAAATAATAGCTATTTATGTAATCAGTTGGGAAAAGTACTATTTTGCGTAACGAGCAGATTTCTGGATGCGAGTTACACAAAATAATGTTTTCCAACGTGTTTCATGCAACATTTTTTCTAATCTTCACCAATTTTATATTTTATGAGAAGAAAACTCTGAATTTTATACGTTTAAATACAATCCAGTAGGTTGTAACGGTGTGACAGGCAGCTCGTCACATTCATAGCTTGTCAGGTCTAAATAACCGACCATGTAATGAACTTTACACTACCTGTTTCATATATTTTACTTTTCGTAGCTGGTTGTGAATTGTAAGACGTTTTCTAACGTCAAAGGGTTTTGAAAAGTCTCACTTAACATGTCAAAATTAGAAAAAATATATTTTGCATTTACTACTTGCTTACTTTACTCGTCTGAAATATGTGTTCAAGTTAATGCGTCCTCTTAGGGACACACCTGCGTACTCTTAAGCGGTTAAGGTTCTTAAGAGTACGCAGTTGCAGTTTTTTTCTTCAAATAATAGCTCACCTTTTCTGTTGACGCATTAAAACAAAAGAAGTATATAACAAAATCCTAAAGGTTTATACTAACTTCTGGAGTGATTGTTTATTTTTTATTTAAAAGACGAGAATTTTATTTATATCATTGAAAATTAAGTGCGTGCTCTTGGACGCTCATACTCTAAGTACTACATAACTTTAATGTAAACTTCGTTCCTTTATATTAATTATAAAACAATTCCTAAGATTAACTAAGTTGTAATGTTACTGATAGTCGCAAATGATATACAAATGTGCTATTTATTGTTTTATTTTTATATTTCCGTATGTCAATGTTGCACTATATATAAAAAACGAGTGTCAATGTTGCATTATATATTACAAACTTTCACATATACGGCACTTTCAGAGGGCTGTCAATCTTTTACTGACCGTGGGCATTGACACTTTACACTTAAAAAAGTAAATAACTAAAAATTTTGTGTGTCATAATTTTTTCATTAAATCATAAGGATCATAGATGATAGATGTACCTTAATTCTGCCACAAAATCAGCGCTCAAATTAATTGTCAAGTGAAAAGAAAAAAATAATTTCAAAGTTATGTAAATGTTACCCCATTTTATCTTATTATTATATAAGTTATATAGGTAATTCGTATTAATATTTTGTCAGAAATATGATAAAATTATTCATTATGAAGAACAAAAAATATGTGATAAATGCTGCTGCGATATTAAGAGTCCAAAGATAGACAGTTTTGGCAAAGCTTTTGAAGAGTTCCACCAAAGTTACTTCCATCCACTGATTATTCTTTCAAGCCTTAGAACACTTTCACAAAGCTAGTAAAGCTACAAAAGACGGCGGTATTAGAGAAATTCAGATTCGGTAATTTAAAATCTGTTTTATTTCGACTGCAATTCCGCTGCATTAAATCTTTTGGCTTTTTAAAATAGGCACAAACTGGAACTGGTTTCAGGAGATTATATTTTACATTTTACGTTTCGATTACGACATTAAACAATTTGTTATTGTTAAAAAATAAAAATGTATGTATGTATGTATGTATGTATGTATGTATGTATGTATGTATGTATGTATGTATGTATGTATGTATGTATGTATGTATGTATGTATGTATGTATGTATGTATGTATGTATGTATGTATGTATGTATGTATGTATGTATGTATGTATGTATGTATGTATGTATGTATGTATGTATGTATGTATGTATGTAGGTAGGTAGGTAGGTAGGTAGGTAGGTAGGTAGGTAGGTAGGTAGGTAGGTAGGTAGGTAGGTAGGTAGGTAGGTAGGTAGGTAGGTAGGTAGGTAGGTAGGTAGGTAGGTAGGTAGGTAGGTAGGTAGGTAGGTAGGTAGGTAGGTAGGTAGGTAGGTAGGTAGGTAGGTAGGTAGGTAGGTAGGTAGGTAGGTAGGTAGGTAGGTAGGTAGGTAGGTAGGTAGGTAGGTAGGTAGGTAGGTAGGTAGGTAGGTAGGTAGGTAGGTAGGTAGGTAGGTAGGTAGGTAGGTAGGTAGGTAGGTAGGTAGGTAGGTAGGTAGGTAGGTAGGTAGGTAGGTAGGTAGGTAGGTAGGTAGGTAGGTAGGTAGGTAGGTAGGTAGGTAGGTAGGTAGGTAGGTAGGTAGGTAGGTAGGTAGGTAGGTAGGTAGGTAGGTAGGTAGGTAGGTAGGTAGGTAGGTAGGTAGGTAGGTAGGTAGGTAGGTAGGTAGGTAGGTAGGTAGGTAGGTAGGTAGGTAGGTAGGTAGGTAGGTAGGTAGGTAGGTAGGTAGGTAGGTAGGTAGGTAGGTACGTACGTACGTACGTACACGTACGTAGGTATGTAAGTATGTATGTATGTATGTATGTATGTATGTATGTGTGTATGTATGTATGTAGGTAGGTAGGTACGTACGTACGTATGTATGTATGTATATAACCTACTATGAAATGAACTTTATAAAACCAGTTGCGTAATATTTGGTTTTCCTAACTGGTTGTGAAAAGTAAGACGTTTCCTAACATCAAAGAATTTTGAAAAGTGACACTTTACATGTCAAAATTAGAAAAACTATATTTCACGATTAATGCTACTATAGTGTTTTCGTTTGATATACAAACTAGAGCAAAAAATTGTCCGACATTTTACAAATAAAACCCGTACCAATTACTACAAAAGCGGTAAATCACATCACTATGCAATGAAAAAGGATATTTACTGTAAAATTGTACACCGCTACAATTTCTTGTGAATCTAGGGTCTCCAGTCCGCGGCTTACAATATCGGTCGCCGGCGATTTACTGCTCAATGGCGTATCATGCGCAACCAAGGTGAAGTGACTTCAAATGATGTCTTATTATGTCATATTCATAAATGTGCAAAACTTTAAGCCTAAAAATAATTTAGTTTTGAATGTATTTAAAACATATAGAAAAAAGTTTGCATGCTGTGTGTACAACTTAGTGCTCAATTTAGCCAATATCAATTTAAAATAAAAGAAAGAAATTGAATTGCTATTTCCCAGCTAGGACCATAGGGAGGTAAGAGCGCCTCTTGCCAAGATAGAACGTGGTTAGGTTACTTAGTATTAGTATAGGTAAGACTGTTAGTAAAATTTATAACAAATTAGCTCACCAATTTGCGGGATCTGTTATTATTTGCATATATAGTTACACTAACATTGGTATTTTTCGCTGTCACTTATTAGTAGCACTCTTCACAAAAACACATCAGAAATTGATATTACTATTCACTATCTGAAAAAAGTCATTTTACTACTGTTTTCATTTACATTTATTATGACTGGTTTAACGGGAGTATCCGGAGTATCCATCATAATATCGAGATCCCACATTCTTGATTCCACCTTCTTCACATGGTCTATATATTCTATCCAGTTGGCCGCATTTACTTCTTTGATTGCACCACTGAGAAGTTTTTTCACATCAGCTAACTTAAATGTTGTATTTTCTCTAGCAACTTTCCCTTTTATTTGGGCCCAAATAAGCTCAATTGGGTTTAGTTCGCAGTGATATGGAGGCAATCGAATTACCTCCATTCCTCTTCCTTTGGCCATTTCACCCACTACATACTTGAAAGCTGGAAAATGTTGCCTTGCCAGCATCAACAATTCAGCTTTAAGTGGTGAATCATCGTGTTCAATGTTTCTTTCTTCCAGCCAGTCTTTAATTTGTCCTTTCCGCCATGCAGTTGTGGGCGGCTGTTCTGTTCTACGAGAATGATAAGAATCATTATCCATCACATAACAGATTCAGGTTGTAGTTTGTCCAGAATTCCTGTGAAGCAATCCTCGAAAACGGTGGAATTCATGTCTTCATGGTAAGCGCCTGTTTTCTTGGATTCGAAGGTTAGAACCGTCATTTACAAAACCACATTCACTTTTTGATATATTATAAATTCAATTGAGTTAACATTATTGTTTTTTATTTTATTTCCTATATTAGGATAATTGCGCGCGCCATTGAACATCGCATCCCATTAGTTAGCATATCAAACGAAAGCACTATAGTCAAAAATGTTGCTGCCACCCGGACCATTAGCACATCGCGATTTTTTTATCATAACAAATATTTTCAAATTCACTGTGACGGTTATAGATTTTGAGTTATTTTTTACCACTTTTTAAAATTTTATTTTTTTAACAAATGTGCCGATTCAATTTTTTCACATAATTTTCTAGAGGCCATTCCGAATCAAATGAGCCCTCGCTCATATTTTTAATTCGCAGAAACACGATTTTGTACGTTTTTCAATACGTGAACAAGTCTTAAAAATATATGTGTGCCTTTTGTGTCCTGTTTTTTATTAATGCGAAATAACGATCCTTTGCTCTTTTCATTAATATTATTAAATTGATACCCATCGGACTTATAGAATGGTGTGTTTTGTAATAACGACTAAACCTTAATGTAGAAGCTTATATAAACCCCATTCTAATTTTATACATATTATATGCTCATTGTGAACTGGAATATTCAACACTACAAGTTAATTAAGTTCAAAGCCTTTCATATTGGCCATACAAAACTAGTGCATTTGCCCTACGGGAAACATTTAGGTTCTGTACGGATATTTTATGTGATTATTATACACTGCCGCAATACAACAGCAGTTTATTTTATACAATAGAATTATTAATATGGTTATGCAGTTATATTTTGTATAATATAGTAACGTTATAGTAAATATTAATAAACCTATGAAGCGATTTAAATTAATAATTTAAAATTAAGTGATCCATTATCAATGGAGCGTTTGAAAAGATCATTATTTAGTACATATTTCAATTTGTTTGGATTTTCATTTAGTCCCGTTTCAGATGGCTTTATGGTTCTCCCATGGGAATGGCAATTAATAAATACAGATTTGCGTAATTGGTTTTTTCTGGTTCATTATAAACATTTCTCAAGATTAAAATGTCGTGACGTATCACCATAATTACCTGATTTTTTTCTCTTCTTCTTAAGTATGTAATGGTATATTACGTTGCATTACAACAGCTTGTACTCTACGTAATACGGTAAGTACGTAATACGGTACTACATTTTAGAATACCGTTTTTGTTGTGCGGCTCTCGCCTCCTATCGGCCGTAACCGAAGATCTGTAGACGCGCGCGCTAGATGGACGTTCAAAATTTAAAGAACCTATTATTTCTTACTTTTTCCAAAGAAATTAATAAACGTCCGTATTTTAAGAGCAATAAGAGGACTTCGTGAAGAATAGGACAGACAGAAATAATTACAATAGTAACGTGAATTTATCGGAAATAATGATATTCCGTACGTGTTTGATTAAGAATTAAAATGTTCTTATAGGTGTGAAATAGTTTAAGTGTATATATAATAGTGTTCAAATTTTGTGCACAGTTTATTTGAAACTGGTGCATTTTATATCGTTTTTGGCGTTATTTATTAGCTTGTATACTGTCATTTTTTTAGGCAACAAACATGTTTATTATTTAAATTCAGTTGATAATCCGATTCACAAAAAGATTTCATTTCAACATTTCATTGTGAGGATTATATGTCTGTCTCACTCAACATGAATGCATCACCTTTATGTAATTGTTTTCTCAGTTTATTGTCAAAATATGTAAATTTTAGATCATGTTTTAAACCGTTCCTTCTGTTATGTTTTCCTCTACAAAAGTTTTTCTATTTAAAATAATAAGATTATTACCTACTAGATTTTAGCATAGGGGTTTTAAGAAATTAGAAAGTTTTTACAATTGAATAGGATAAAGTGCAAACACTTACTGCAAATTTAGTTTTCTATTATACTAAGTACCTATATAATAGGAAATACCTATATAATACCAATAGGAAGTACCTATATAATAGGTAAAATGGATATTATGTTTACTAAGACTTAGTAAACATCCGACAAAAAATTATTAAAACAAATAATGCTAATGCCATGTATGGTACCTGGTACATTATAGCCATTTATATCACACATAATCACACTTTAAAAAATAACAGTTTTTTTTATACAAAATAGAAGTATAAAATACAAAGAAATAAATCTCTATAGAGAATAACCAATAAAAATACAGGTTAGAACAATAAATTATGCAATCAGTAATTATGCAAAAGAAAGTAATTTAGCAAAATCATGTCCACTTGTTCAAATATTTAGTATAGGTTTAAACCTAACATGTATATTATTATTAAGCGTCTTCTGGATGTACCTAATATCTCTATTTCTTTTCCTCGGGTGGGTAGTATGCTTGATTTTCTTTCAAATGAAGTATTATCTATACCAGACGACATATTTAATTTAAATCCATAACTAAGCTTGTTTCATAACTAATGTCCTTTCTTCTGTTCCATATTTATTTCTCTATTGCAGCGCCTTTTCCTCTTGAAAAGTCGCTGATTTCGTCATGTTACTTGGATTATTAATGACAGTTTTTGAATAAGGTTCGCGAATCCCGCGTCGATCCTCTCAGTCTACTTTGGTTTGACGACATGACGGTTTCTCATGTATTTCTTATGAAACTGTCGGATATTTTTACCAAGCTATCCGATATTTTTTGCTGTGTGTTTTTGAGCAGTTACATTAGTGGTCGTAAAGTAAAGTGATGGTAAAGAAAATGATCTACCTGTTTTCATATATACATATGTGTAGGAAGAATTTAGTATCCATATAACCTACATTATCAATACTCTAAATAACTCCGTCATACTACAATATTTTAAAAACTATTTTAAAATTTTCAAAAAATACTCGTGAGAAAAAATTTCTGGCTAATAATTTAGGCAGGTAATAATTTTAGGTTGTATTTTTTAAGAAAGTTTCACACCTAAATTTCAAAAACTGTTATCTTGAATTAAGGCACTCATGCATATTTAGGTATTTGTTATCCGTCATATTTGAAATTGTTTAGTTGACGTGACGATTTTGTTTTTCTCTAATAGTATTTTAAAATATATATCACCTTTACTTAAATAAAATATTCAGAAAACGATAGTTTAAGTTCGTATTAGCTTACTTTTCATTATTTTCTCTTAATAACTTGGCTGTTTGCACGGGTAAATACGAAGCAGTAAAGTTATAATACACGAAGCAGTAAAGTTATAATAATTTTAATTAAAAAAAAAACACTTTAAACAACGATTTTTTACATAAATTTTCCTCCGATGCTCAAAATCATTACTGCAATGCTTTTAAATTATTACTCAATGTACGCGGACGTAATATTAATGCTTAACGGACATTGATTTTAATCAGTAACGTCTCAAAAAAAATACTGATATTAACGACCATTGACATGAATTAATGTCCTAATACACTGACTGTATGCCTAGTAAACATCAACAAATTAAGAAATGCTGTATAAAACAGCATCAAAATATTTTGATGTACCAAAAGGTAGCCTCGAAAGCTATATGAAACAAACTATCCAAAAGTGTGGAGGATGTGGTAAGTTGAAGCTAGTAGAAAACTTGGGTTAAATAAATAAATAGAGGCTGAATTAGCTACGATTTTGAATCTAGCTACGAATGCAGCTACCAGGAGGTCTCGGCTAACTAACTCTTTTAGAAAAAATGCTCTATATCCCTTAAATAAACATATATTTCGGGATCATGACTTTACCATTTTCGAAGGTGATGAGGAATCAATAAATATAGAAAATATCTTAACCGCGAACAACTTTGATTGATGGTGATAGTTTGGAAAGAATCGGAAAACGTAAATTTACGAACAGCAATGTCAAGAAAGTAAAATTGGATGCGAACAAAAACCTTCCGACCAGTAGACTAGTAGCAAGATAACAGAGAAAGAGAAAGACCAAGTTAGTGATTTCTCAAGTGATGAAAGCGATTCGGTTGCTTACAACGACGACAGGGGTGAAGAAGACTACATGATGTTTTTGTACAAGCCTGTATTCTGCGGACAGACATGATAAACAGTGGGTAAAGTGCACAAAATGTTACAGATGGACACAAGAAGGTTGCGGTGTAGAAGCTGTAAACTTCATTTGTTCCATGTGTGAAAAGAGGAAATAATATTTAGCGTAAATACTTACCGATTTACAAAAAAATATGTACGGTTCCTAATAAGGTCCCAATATGAGACCCCATTGTCTTATTAGGAACCCTGTTATCTTTTTTGATAATTTTTGCATAATTAATTTAAATTAATTTTATGTTTACAGACAAACTTCAAGTATTTTATTAACGTGCTGAGGTTCATAAGAAAGTCTTATTTGGCAAAAGTTATGGTGTTTTTTTTAACATGGGTCTCTTATTAGGCTACTTTTAATTTTTTAGGCGTTAACTGCCATTGAGCGTCCGTACTAGCACGTCACTGCATATTTTTAAAGATAAAAGGGGCACGTTTTGGAGTCCTTTGTCAATTTTGCATACCTCATTCAATTTTAATGAGAAAAGCTCCTCTTGGAATTTTTCCGACTAATTGTTTTCGAATAAAAAATCAAAAACACTTAGTGCACCTTCTTCACACCAATTTTCTAGTCGATTATTATAGGTCATATTGTCATTCGTGCGACATGAACCGTCGATGCCTTGTGACTGGAGTGGTCAGGCAGATATGCTATCGATTCTTTTTACTATCTACTTTCTTGATTATAAATTATCCTGGGGTTAATTGTATTCGAAAGGCTGTCATTCAACGCTTCTGGTCCATCGACGACTCTCCATTTCTAACTTGGGGCCATTGTATACGGTCAAATAGTATAATGTAAAATAGGTAGATATTGTAATATAGAAACAATGGTGCATCCGAACATAAACTAATTCACATCTGTAAAACATGAGAGGTAGTGTTATTAATTAAGTATGACGCAACCCGGAACTCCTCACCTCACCTCATCTAAATAAGTGTCTTACCCTTGATGCCATTCTGGGACAGGCATTCCCCTTTCTAATTAACCTCTGCCACATTTTCATCTCCCCGTAGACTCTAAGACTATAAGCTTCTTTAATATTCTTTAGCTTAAAGGTTTTTCTTCTCAACTTGAGCTCCTATCCTTATATATTTACTGGGGTGTCAAGCGTAGGCTGATTTGGCAGAGTGATCCCTTCTGTCTAGCGCACCTGTCTAATGTATTGGTACCGTTATACCGGTTCTTCATTAATTTTTATGAACCACGCGAGTTACTTAAAGTTTGCAACCCACAGTCACATCATCCTTGATTTTCCAAACATAAACGTTTTGTTCAGGCGTAAAAAACATTCTGGAATTATATTCATTTGCTAAAATAAAAGAAAAATCATGGATTTAAAGTTGTTAACAATGATTAAACTTTTTTTTAATTTATATTTATTGAATAAAATCTTTTATACTCACAATATGCAGCATGCTAACTTATAAAATCGATTAACTAATGAACAATCATCCACTTTGAAATAATAATTGGGGGGCATAACACATTCCGTCGGAAATTTCATGATGAAATTGTGGGACCAATTTTAATACATTGCTTGTGCGCTCTATAATCATGCATTACCAAGTGTTTTGCTTGATTTTATAGCAGACGGGCCTATGCGACGTCATATGTCCAAGATGGCGGCAGACATTATCGCTTCTCGATTCAAACTTAGGTTAGGTAATATTACCAGGGCCATCCTATCAATATTTTGTGCTGAACCTTTTTTATTTGCAAGGAAATTCTCTATAAAAAAGTCCTTAGGGATTTATCTATATCTTTTACCGTTTACATGTTTTGTATAAAAACGTTTTTAATTTTGTGATCAAATTTCAATTTTTTTCGTTTCAGATAAAAACTGACTGATAAACGAAAGCAGAGCAGTTCAATACTCTCGGTATTTTAAAATTATCTTTGGACACAATATCAACTCCACCACAAATTCATCTCCAGGTATCCCTCCCTCCATCTTTACAAAAAGGCATGGCTGCAAAATAATTAGCAGCTCGTAATTATGACCTGTATATTTTAGGCATGGTCACGTGGTTTATAAACTATATACGTATGTGACAAGAGATACGAATTAATAGATATCAACTAATACTGAATACAAATGCAAAACATACTTTTCTGAGTTTCTTTGTCAATGTAAACTTGGCAAAGAATGTAGATTCGGATTGTAATGGGTCTTAGAATACTAATGATGTTTTTTAGACGACATAAAGTGGAAGAGTTTACCAGCATGGGCAAAAAAGGGCAATTAATCCTCTTAAGTAGTTACGGATGCCTTCCACTAGATGAACACATAGACTGATACTTATTCCGCTGTAAAATAAACCGAATGATTATAAAGTATATTAAATACTATGGCCCTAGTTGAGGTTTAGACTTTATATCTGTTGATTCCATCCAAAGCCGCTAGCGTTATTATTTTGGCGCATTTCCAATTACAGTTTAATATAGTTTGAAAAGGGGTTCGGGAACTTTTAACCTATCAGAATTTGTGTACTTGGTTATTTAGTTACGGAAGAGTTGCCCGCGATGGAGAGGTTGTGTCAAGGCATTATATTATTCCCGTCAAACTTTTAAAGCTGCGGCTAGAAATACGCTGTTTACTGGCCGAAATTAATTACTTTTTAACTGCGGGATGTTTTTCAGTCTCAAATTGGACTGGCTTTATGTAAAACGGAATATACCGACCTAGTTAGTTTAAATTGTAATTTAAAGCAAATGTGAATATAATTTAATAATATTGATTAGTTTTGATGTTTCGAAATACAAATAGAAATTTTCAATTTAAGCCATTTATGTACGTTCTGGCCAATCAAAATATTATTATACTGGGAATAATCTACTTACATTATGGCCGCGACATTTCAACTCAACGTTTTTCACCAATATAATTCAGCCTATGCAATAGCATAATACGCTGACAATGCAACTCAACGTTTTTCACCAATGTAATTCAGCCTATGTAATAGCATGTTACACGTCAAATGAGAGGCAACAGATTATTTCAGGGAAATTTTCAAATCTCTACTTTAAAACCAATAAGATGCCTTTATTTTGTTCGTTACCGTGGCAACCTTAAAATTTTCCGGAAATTTTTTCGAGGCGAGGTGATAAGTAAGTGACATTTTCGACAGCTGAGAAAGTAAACATATGATCTATACACATTGCCATCTTATCTATTATTTTACAACCACAAAATAATGTACTTGTTAATAATATAACATATCTAGGATATCATATTTATATTTATTATTCTCTATAAAGTTTAATTTAACGTAAAATACAAATTGCACTATAGTAAAATCTCAAGTTTGATTTATACTTGGGGTGTGAAACGATTATCACATGAGCGTAAATTATTCTTGGAATTTTTTTTCGGGAACGAATATTTTAAGAAAATTATTATTAGTATAATATAATTTTCAAAATATTTGACCTCAAAAAAATTTCCGGAATTAATCTATGCTCTTGTGATATTATAAGTGATAATATTTGATGTCAGCTAGACGTCAAAAAAACTATGAATTTTATTTTTAAAGAACAACAAACTGGTCTCAATTTGACTTATGGCATCTTTTTGTATTCCAGTGGTGTCACGATAATCCGGATGAATTGAAACCGGACCGATCCGGATTATCAAATAATTCGGATTATCGAGGTAAGTATTTTTATGAAGTGTATATGTTGGTATGTACAGTATGTATTTAAATCGACTATTTAAGTAAATGCAATATTTATTATATGCATTTATTATAAACATTTGAAAAATAAAAAGTGTATTCTATAATAAAAAATCTCATACATATATCCCATACGCCATACTTAAGAAAGATCTGCCAGAAATACCACTCTTTAACGCGTCAACAATCGCCGATTTTCTTTAAGCGTAACAAGTTTTGTGACAGCGTTAACCAATACAGACCAATACTCACCTACGCAGCACCAGTGTGGTATCCCTGGATCACGAAACGCCAACAGAAGATATTACAAACCTGTCAAAATAAGGCCCTAAGATTGGCCACCAAAACAAAACTGAGCACAAGAACGAGGAATACCACACTACACCAACACACAGGAACACACACACTAGACACATGGGTACATACGTAGAAACAATCATTATTCCTTCATTCATACACAGGCTTTTAACCTACACACAAACACTACAATACACACAGCACTCACACCCAAATGTACGCACCCACCCAAACTCCCACCCCTGAACTACGTCTACCCCCTAGCCCAGCGTCTAACCCCCAAAACTAACTATGATTTTGAAATATAAAATAATAAAAATAAAACAAACCAATACAAAACAGCACAAAAAATTAACAACATGCAAAATAACACCAAAAGCATGAACAAATAGCATGAAAGCAAAACAAAATAAAAAACTAACAAAAGAGGCATCAGAGAGACAGAATAATAATAAATATATAACTAACTGCCAGCTTTATGTAAATAAATAATAACACACTAACATAGAATAACTAACACCCGCAATATCCCGCGTAAAATCCTAAACCACAGGTCGAAGACTAATACACAAAACAACGGACAGTCTTGAACAAAGAAGAACACAAATTAAATACAACCGACCAAAGTATTTCTAACGAAATAGAAGCCATTGTATCAAGTATAAAACAGGTACCAATCGAGAGCGTGTAATAGGTCTCATGTTTATTTAACTTGGCCCTTTAGAAACTAAATACCACTGTCGCATGTTCGAAAGCAGAGTAAGAAACAGGAAAAACCTGCATAAAAGTATAAAATATGTAGTCATGTGGTTGATTCTCGTGGTTGAAATTCCGGATGGTTCCGGTGGTTCAAATTCCGGATCAAGCAAATTCCGGATTGCTAAGTATCCCTATGAGGCAGCAAGACGATCCGGATTACCGAAGAATCCGGTGTATCAAAGGTTCGGATTACCGCGACACCGTTGTACTTGAAGTTGAATTTCCTACTTCTTCACGAATTGTAGGTACTTAAATCGTTGTTACCAAACCGGTTCATTTTATAAATTACATGAATCGACTACAAGAAATTAAATGATGTCAGATAGACGTCAAATAAATTATCAGCACACTGGCAGTTATTTATATCGTTGATTGAAGGATCATTCATTCAACGATATTATACTATTTGATTTTCTTTCAAAATTAACATTCTTGTTTCATTGAATTGTCCTCCGAATACAACTCGTGCTCTCAGTTTGCTTCAATATTTGTCATTCATTCGTTACTCGTTGCTGCTGCTTTTAGAAAATAATTACTCGTGCTTCGCGCTCGTAATTATTTACATCGCATCAGCAACTCGTATTCAGAATCACAAATATTGTCGGCAAACCCCGAGCACTTGTTGTATTATATATGAGATTAATTTGTAGTACTTTGTTTTTATTGGCCAACAATTTATATTTTTCATTTGATATTCAACGTCTGCCAAATTTGAAAATTGTTAAAATAATTCAAAAACTATTTAGTTCATCATCAGTCAATGATATCAATAAGAATATCAACGAAAATGCTGTGATTGTAACATAAAAAAATTATCTATAGAATAAATACCACACGAAACTTCGATAGGTAAATTAGTCTGTCAAATTATTTTTAACTTATTCCACTCTTATAATATTTATAAACAAATTTTATAATTGTGACCTAATAAAATTTAAAGTTCTCAAGCAATTTAAATGTATATGTCGTAAAATGTTAATCTATTTATTCTTTCTATTAAAAATCTATTTAATTCCAAAATAAGTTACATATATATATATATATATATATATATATATATATATATATATATATATATATATATATATATATATATATATATATATATATATATATATATATATATCTATATATATATATATATATATATATATATATATATATATATATATATATATATATATATATATATATATATATTAAGATAAACGAAAACATAACTTAAATCAGCAGTAATTAAATTCAGTAAATATCAAATTATAAATTAAATTAGTGATCAATATCTTTCGTATATACTATACGTAACGCCAAGCAGCCACGCGCCTGTTCGGTCAGAACGTAGTATGATTATATCTAAATTATTTATCGGCACACAAAAATCTCTATCTCAAGATATATAGAAAATCACAATAGACAAGTCGACAAGTCCCAATAATAATTATAGAATATTGCATTAATAAACTATGTCTAAATTAAAAGATTAATGCGAAAGCATCAATGGGTTTTATGAGTTTATTACCTCGACGAAGTTATTCAACAAAAAGTGAATCATATTATATTATTGTGTTTAGAATTCAAAATTAGATCAAGTAAAGTTCAAATTGTAAGGGTTTTATGTAAAATTAAATAAATTAAATAATAATTGTATAATAATAACAAGAAAGGAGGATCGTAACCATGAAATGCAAATATTTTTCTATCCGGCATATCCGTAGTTACATATAACAATGCAGGAGAGTCCAGCTAAGGCGTTCGATGAGGTAATAGCCACGCTCATAATTTATATAAAAATTTGTTTAATTAATAGTAAAACTAAAGTTAAAATTATTTGGGTTTGTGAAAAATAAGTAAGAACACCAGTGGAAAATTGAGACCCAAGTTCTGACCAAATATATATATATATATATATATATATATATATATATATATATATATATATATATATATATATATATATATATATATATATATATATATATATATATATATATATATATATATATATATATATATATATATATGGTCAGAACTTGGGTCTCAATTTATCCTGGACAAGAAAAACCCAATAAATAATGGAGTGGTCATTTCTGGTTCTTAATATGTTACCAATATGTGATACTACCCCAACAGGGCTCAATGGATTTGCGAATGGTTTCCTCTAAATAAAACATAAATTAAGTTTTGTGTCTTTTTTTGCCTAGATACTTTTTTTGTCTAGATAAACAAATCCTATGATATGTATTATGCTTATATGTAGTAAGTACGTGCCCGCGAAAATAAATATAGTTTGCTCTTCTTGCTTATTTCTCATTTATTTTTAATTACCCTGCACCTATATGACTGGTTTACTTAATTTTGTCTGAATCTGAGTTTGATACTAAGCAGGGATCCAACTAGAACACTAAAACATCCAACTCTTTAACAAAATTATTGATGATGTTACACACGTGCCAAGAGCGATCCACGAAATTGTATATGTATAACTACCTGTATTGGTTACTTTGTGGCAAAGGAGCAGTTCATTGCCTGAAGCCTAAAACACCCCTTGCCTCACCTCAACTATATTGGTAATATCATCAGACGTTGTTATTATAAACACCTAGCATATTAGTTTACAGTTTAGATTAATCTTTATTATTGCTATATTTATATAATTTATTAAGGATTTTAAAGGAGCGATGACTTTTCCCCGCATGTTATCGGCTGCAATATTTTCGATCAAAATTACAACGATTAATCATTTTTTATTATGAAAGAGAAACGTGAGATGTCAGGATATTATTAAGTTTTCCACAAAGTTATCCATGGTTAATATTTGTAAAAAGGAAGCTCCTCCCTCGATCAAATAGAAACGTTGAAAATATGCTCGTCATCACATGGAAAAGATCATAGAAGGGAAGAAAACTTGAGTTTATTGAAAGCATTTTAAAGCATCAAAGCAGTTATTGTTCCATTCAGTTATTGAAGTTTTATTGCTTCCTGTGTCTTATTTGTTTTGGTAGACTCTCCTCGGACTAGGATGGAAAAGCAAACAAAAACTAATCAAAGGCTTCCATGCGCCAATTTTTATTGTAGTAGCTTTATGTTTAAGGCAGGTTTAAGGCCTCAATCTACGAAATGGCTACTTTTTCGTCGTATATCGTCGAAAATAAAACTGGCGTCTGTTTAGAGAATTATATTGTCTGCTATATAGCCGATAATATTTTATAGCACTACGAACAAAACTGTTACGGTGCGGAATAGTAAAACGTGTTTTCCACTCTTATGGACGAGAACCATTAAGGGATAAAATATTTACTACGTATCTACACATATACAGAGATAAGCTATTGGCAAATCTTTATGAACTGAAGAACCAACTTATTCCAGATCACTAATCTTAATGTTCAATGGGAAAATGCATTGTTATTATACTAACTATTTATATTAGCATATAATGTAGTTATGAGAAAATAAATTATTAAATAGCGACATTTTCTTAAACCTTAAATTAACGTGATAGTCAATGTTAAGATTACTCAAATGACAATTTGTAATGCGTTGCAAAAATATGATGTTCTTTCACTTATAATTATTCAATCAATCGGTGTTCAAAATTGCCGTTTTCGTAAGAAAATTGCTAATTTTTTTTCTCAATCTTTTTTCTATGCGTATTTTTCCGAATCAACTCAACTTAGCTGCCCTGTAGGAGGTCGGCTTCATAACGAAAAACGCAGAAAACCTCAAAATTTTCGCGGTTCTTTCAGGTTTTCGGGTATATCTCTTTCGAAGATGTAAATTCTATACAAAATTAAAATAAACAAAATTTTCTACAATGTGCACTATTCAACAATTGATTTTCTGACGAGAGGTATAGGCGCTAGAGCGCAGTGAAAAACACCGATTTTTTTAGCGTTGTCAAAAATGCTCACTCCATGGAACTCGAAAGATATACGTTTTATCAACGAAAACCATTATACCACGTGAAACTACATTAAATTCGTCATCGCATTCCCGGCCGTGATCTACACGTCGGCGTCGTCCGAAAAATCTTGTTTATACAAAAGCTGCTGGATTGTGTCCTCTACACCTTTTTCACATGCGGCCCGCCAAAGAATGACGGTATTATTTAAGCGCGCATTATTATAAATACTTTAAGCATTAAACTTATTATCTTGCGCATTAAAATATCACATACCTCTCAATAAATAAACTTATATATTTTAAATGAATAAGATTGGAACTTGCATTATAATAAATGGTTGTGCAAAATATATTAAATTTGTGTGCATTAAAATAAGCCTTTTTTAGCATTATTATTCGTTCACTAAAATATCAATTATTGTTAAGTAAGTAAATCAATTGTCCCACTATCTTATATAAATTATCATAATATAATATATAAAATATGAAAGGATACTTTTACTTGAGGTAAGAAAATACAAATTGTAGGCGAATGGCCGAATAAAGACTATATAAACATATCAAAATATCAAAGGTATTATTGAAAAATTATAAAAAAAAAACATTATTAATTTTTCAAACTATGTGGCGTAAACAACTTAATAGTGAAAATTCGAGCAAACACACAAAAACAAATGTTATTTTCTAAACAAGTATGTAACAAAAATAAAATATTGATACAATAAACAATTAAATAGAATTCGTATAAAACTGGAACGTCTAAAAATATGACAAATTCAAAAAAGACAAAAGCAAATGCACTTTGACTCGCCTCACTGAAATTCGGATAATCTCGGATATAATAGGTATATAATATATAATTGTTATAATGGCTTCTGTTGATAACAAGTGGGTATATTTTTCGAGTTATAGGAATTTGCGTCTTTGACATTTTCGCAGAAGGGCACAAAGATCGCTCTTTTTCAGAGCGCTCTAGCGCCAATACCGTTCATCATAAAATCTAAGTAGAAAACACAAAATTTTTAAAAGTGCATTTTGTGGAAAATTTTGTCTACGTTAATTTTGTATAGAATCTACATATTTGAAAAACTGAAAAAACTAGGAAAATGTTGGTGTTTTTTTTGCGTTTTTCGTTGTGGAGCCGACCTCTTACAAGGAAGCAAACTTGAAATTCGGATTGAGCATCCCAAAAAACAAACCGCTGAGAAAATAACTTCCACACAATTTTGTTACGGAAAAACCACCATTTGATTGGGATATTAGTATAAAATTCGCACCGAACATGCACAATAAGAAAAAATAAGACAACTAGATCGCTAACTTACCTTATAAATATGAATATCCACAGTTGTAGGAAACCATGATTAGTAACTAGAATAGTTTGCGGGTGAAGATAGAGGTTTTCGAAGTTGTTAGACAACAGTATAATATACCTGGTAAGTAAGTAGGTAAGTAAGTTTATTTCAAAACAGGCAAACCTAAATATACAAAATATATAAAAGTCGCTTAAAAAACAAAATAAGAAAAACAAAAATTACATAGTTAAACGTATGATAAATATAGTAGTTTTAAATGTATTTTTTCATTCTACAATATACAGACTCTTTCACCACAGATGAATCACCAAGTGCCTTTTATGTTGTCAACGTATTTAAATTTTCAGGCAACATTAAAATTATTTAGCTATTTTTTTTAAATAAAGTGAGTTATGACATTATATAACTTTGTTTATATCCCATATCGTAAGCAACCATATCGTATGCAACAAATGCACACTCTGCATTTATTTAATATAAGAGTATTCACTTTGCTGTACGTAATAAAGTTTGTTCCTGTGTGAATAGTTTATTTTTGGTAGTTCGTCTGCACAAACACTTAATAGGAGCAGTCTGGTAGGATAGCAGCAACTGGTAGACTCTTTGATAAGGAACCAGGTGAATTTAAATTCTTCGTGTCCAAGAAATCCAATAACCCAGTGTTCCAGAAACCCGTTCAAGTACTGTTCATAATCTCGACCTCGAGGACCCCCGTACGATAGCAGTACATTCTTTCTCTATACAAAGGTATACGTGAAAGCTAGTTTTAAAAAATCAATTTCCCATGTTTTAGTTTCAAGAAATGTTTCAATTTTAAGAAATCAAAGTGCAACGAAATTATTCTATTAATCCTTGAACCACCTCTATAACATTCCAGTTTACTCGGTTATATACCTTTTAGGTAGACAAGTGAGCAAGACAATTGGTTGTTGTTGAAACAAGAGATGAAATAGGAATAATTTCATAAACATTAATGTGTTCTGTTAATCCTTAAACCACCTGTATAAAATTCCAGTTTACTCAGTGATATACTTTTTAGGTAGACAAGTGAGCAAGGCACTGCAAGACTGCTTGTTGCTGAAACAAGAGATTGAAACAGTGCAATTGATGAACAACAAAAACAATTAAGAAAATTTAGAAAGTGACAGTGCATAACGTGCATAACTCAAACCCTATTATAAGATCAGCTCGTTTAAATTTGCAACCAATAACCATCAACTATCAACTTGTAAAATGTACGTAGAGTCCATCAGAATCTTCGACGGTAATACATTTGCATTAAATGATTTTATATCAGGATGGGACGAACTAATACTTTTACGACGCTAGCAACTCTCCTCAAGCCATTGCCTTAAGTACATAATTTATTCAGGTCAATTTGTTCCGAATTACAGGGACAGGCCCTAACAAGAATTAGTTATAGATTCGATCTAGACGATTGGCAAAAAGTTAGGAATGTTTTAATATCCACTTTTGGCGATAGACCGAATTATCAGCATATATTCCCCACACATAGTGAAGTGTTTGGAGAACCAGTAAATAAACCTCAGAATGTATGTAAACCTAACCAAACATACAATAATTCTAAACAGTGCCGCCTAGACAGCCACAAAATACATTCCAACATTTTAATAAAAATCATAATACAAATTTGTCACAACGAATACCAAATTTCTTTCAAAGTCAATCTCGCCCAACTTTCCATGCTGAAGTAATTTTCATTCAGACACGGATTTCAAGCAGTATTCCCCAGATCAATATAACCAGTATGCCTCAGATAATTACGAAGAAGAACAATATTTTGGCAATCCCTATAAAAATCATAGCCAACAATTTAACAAAACGATAATCCTGAACCTATTAATGGATCTATCGAAAATAAAAATTTTCAGAATACCCCACAACAATCAGACATAACCATAGACGAATTTAATAATATTCTTTTACATGTACTTTATATAAAGATTTCTAATCCACCTATGAAATTATTGCTCAAAAACAATTATTAGACCCGACATTTTTGAAAACATTTTATCCACAAAACATATATCACGATCCAACAGTAAAAAAAAACTTGCAAACGAGAATCGGAAATCAGATATATAGCCCAAATTCCCGCCGTTGCAGAATTAATCTCAAATTAAAAAATCGATATACCTACTTTACATGAATTCATGATCTAGAGTATGTAATCAGATGAGCGGTACCGTTAAAATTAGGTAAATCTAGTTTTATATCTATTCTACATTTCTTGCCCTCTTCCGTCCGCGTTGATTTTTTTTATGCGCGTATTGAATGGAGTATTGGCTTTATATCTTGAAAATTGCAGCTGCAATTAGCAGCAACTTCGTAAATAATAATATTTTGAGCATATTAATGCAGGCAAAAAACCTAATTTTGAAAGCAATAATTGATATTTAAATTCCGTATTCAATTTAATTAATCAAATCACTCGCTAGTTTCATGTCAGAAATTTTCGCCCGAAAATCAGGAAAGAACTTTTGTTGTCCGTTGAGAATTATTGGGAAAATATGGATGCAGATTACGAACGTGGGCTCTTTCTATGCCAAAACTGATGAAGCAGTAATTGCTAGCAATGGAGCACCTATTAAATATTTATTTTAAAATTTTTAATGCCATAACTCATGCGTCGATAGCTAGTCGCCAATATTCTTGGCTACAGATGTAACCTCGATAGGAAGGGGTCGAACGGTACCATCGCTCTTTACCCCTAATATCTATGTAGCCGAGACCGCCTCGTAAGGGGTAGGCCGCGCATTTCACGTGATCTTTTCGTGACTTCACGTGACATTTCAGTATCACGTGAAGTTACGCAGCCGCCCCCGATCCTGGCTGATGGGCCCCACCGGCAGAGCCTTGCTTCTGGCGCTCTTGACTTTCTTCGCCGGTGTTTATTTACCCCGTGGGTTACATGTCGGGTGTTTGAGGGATCCTTCCTGCCTGTCGCCGGGCTCGCTAAAGCCCGGCTGGGCGGCATTCAGGTTGGTATGGGAGGATGAGCATTGTAGCTCAGGAAGACGGAGCTCGCGAGATGCTCAGCTATCAGCTCGCTGGCTCCGTCAGGTAAGGTAAGGGTGTGTGGTTTGGCAAGGCAGTCGGCCTCGCCGTCCACCGCCGGATAAATCTTTCTTGATAAACCATTTGTAGTTTCTGCCTGTGCTATACCTTCATGTTCTTCATTTACCCTAAAAACTTTAAAATTACTATTGTGCCAAATATTACGTTGATCGAACATTTCCTTCTTGAAATAGCAACTTTAAATTACATATATATCCGCATAGATATGTAATAATTAGTTAGGTCGCAGTCTCTTAGACTTGTGTCACCAGATAAATAAAAAAGCCATGCAAAATATTCAAGTGGCCTTTTTAACAGACCAATAAAATTAGCATTTTAATTAAATTTGGTTCATCCAAGAATTTCCAAATCGGAAATTCTGGTAATCGGATGCCACTGTAGAGCCAGATTTATGATTGTGTCTGGCATGTCGAATTGAACTGTTAAGCGTCCTTTATTCTAGATTTGCCTTGAAAATAGCTTACTTCAAACACTAAATTTTCTGAATAAATCAATTATTTTTATTTTCCGTTTGTTTTCAGAGCCATGTGGATTTTAAAAAGGCGGTCAATGAAATAAAATAAATTCTTTTATCCTGCTTTTTGAGAGGAAACCGAATTTTATTAATGCAATAAAACCTTTTTTCATCTGTAACTAGAAAATTGCATTAGCTATGCGGGCAAAATAGCGCATGAGAATCAAATCTTTACGAGCATGAATAAAAGCCATTTATACGGTGCGTTCATTTGATTTTTGTTGTCGAATGGGTTATATTATACAAGGATATGCATATCGCATGGACCCAATTTCACAGAACAGTAAATATGATGCTAATTTAAATTATATGCATGTTCAGCAGCTTTTCGAGGACCTATCGAATGTGGATATAATTATTCGGCTCAACTCAACGAATGAAGTGTGTGAAAATACATGATGAACATTTACTTGACTGAATTTATTATTTTACTACCTAAGTTTATTTTATGGGATATCAAAACAAAATAATTAAGCAATATCAAAACGAACGATATCAAAATAGTTTCATATTAACTGTAAAGTGAATCGTTAATTTTTTACAATTTGAAACGTATTTGTAATTTATTGTAGTCAAAATCCCTTCTTCCCAAGATCTTGTGATGGTATATTCTCATGGAGTTACATCAATTCTTGATGAAGAGTCAAAAAACTTCACAACTGTGCGACGATTACATATAATAATAATAATAATAATAATGTTTTGCATAAATAGTAGATTATAAAATATGAACAATGTATATGCGTATATAAATGTTAGACAGTATTATTAACTAGCTAAATCTGAAAACAAACAATTTAAATTCATAATAATACGCAACAATAATAAAGTACAGTAAATACTTATAAACACATAAAAATTACAAATAAACAAATATACTCAATAAGTGACTTAACACTTGTTTTGAGGTAAGATAAAATAACTAAGATAAAATAGAACTAGGATAATTAATATAATATGATACCACTAGTATGAATTACAATATAATGTCACGAGTATTTACAATTTACGAGTGGTTACGAGTAGTACGAGTATATACGAGTAGTTAGTACAAAGATCTCAACGTTTCAGTTATAAAGATTATGGTAGGTAAGTTATTTAAGAAAAATAATTGTGAAATATGATTCTTGACTGTTGAAATATATAATGTTTAAGTTTTTTTTGTATGATGTAATATTAACTGTATTTTTAATTTCGACAGGAACTGTGTTATAGATTTTAGGTGCTAGATATTCATAGGATCATTGTCCAATAGATGTTAACATCAAGTAAGTAGGTACGTACTTATATAAGTTTATATATAGAGATAATGTTTTTTGTTAATTTATTTAATACTTTTATATTAACAAATTGTAGATTATAGTAGATTTATATATTAACAAATTGTAGCAATTGTAAAGATGTTCTGTATCTTTCTTGTTATTACATGCATTAGGATTTTTTTGAATACAAATTTATTCCATAATTAGGCGTGTTTTATAATTTTGTTCTTTATTAATAACTTTAGTATTTTCGTAGTTAAATTGATGACCTGTTTCATTAGAATGTTTTTTTCGAGCTGTAATATTAGCTGAATATTTGTGACCTTTTAAACGTTCTTCAAGAAGTTGCATTGTTTGACCAATGTAGACTTCATCGAATTGTTTACATCGAATTTCGTATATACAGTGTGTAGTTTGTTCCAGTGGATTTTTGTCTTTTGTAAAGTATGTTGTGTAAAGGAATTTTAAGTTGTTTGTAGTTTTGTGTGCTGTGTGAATATCATATGTTTTTAAAATATTTGAAATATTTCCTGATAGTAGTTGTGGTATATATGGTAAGACAATATATGTTTTACGAGTATTAGTTGTATTGATTAGTGGATAATTGTAGTATTTGTGAATTCGGTTTCTGAAAATTTTGTTGATTAGAGAAGGATAGTTAAAGGATAGTTATTATTTATTAAAACGTTTTTTGTTTTTTCCATGCATTCTTTTCTAAAAATGGCAGACGTTAGTTTTATTGATCTGTCTGCAATACCAATTATTACAGTTTTTTTATGGTTGTAAGGGTTTTTTGAGTAGAAATTGGTATATCTGCCAGACCATGTTGTTTTTGTATTCCATTTTGTTAATATTTCAGTTTTATTATTTATAAGAGTTAAGTCTAAGAAATTTATTGTATTTTCTGATTCGTTTTCAATTGTATTTTTGGTTGATAACTATTAAATTTATTTAGGATAGAATTTTTATGTTCAGTTGGAAATGCAGTTATGCAACCATCAACATAACGTTTGAAAAATTATATTTTATAGTTTAATGTTGGAATTATGGTTTTTTTTAAAATCTTTTAGTACTAATTCTGCGATTGTACTGGATATTGGTGAACCCATTGCACAGCCATATGTTTGTTTGTAATATGTATTATTGCATTGAAAAAATGTGCAATTTAATGTGAGTTCTAAGGCATATAAGAACTCTTCTATTGGTAAAGAAGTATAATTTTTTATTTCGTTCCAACGTTTATTTGTTATATTTTTTACCAGGTCTATTGGTATATTGGTATATAGTGACATTATATCTAGAGAAAAGTTTTTCTTGGTTATTCAATTTTATTGTATGAATAAATGTTTATTTATCCTCTTGGGACAAACAAGTTTATAACAATATCCTGCATATTATGTGTCGGATTGTTGTTTTAACGTGAATATAAGTACTTAAAGTATGTTTCTAACGTTGACGGCAGAATCGGAACTGATTATAATCAGTATATATTTAAACAGTATATAAAAAATACGTATTTATCCTCATGGATGCTACGTTACACCGTTGATAATTTCTTACTCAATGGTGACATGTAGTCAAAGTACTATACATGAAATCATGTGCTTATACTCCAAATAATATAGTGCAGATAATAGTCTTTAGAGCTAGCGATAAAAATGTTTTATACATTAAAAATAATAAATTATTTCTTATAATTTTGTGTTTATTTGTTTATTTAATCGGCATTGGTCACGTGTAACGGTGGGTTCGATGCATTGACTATAATCATAGATGTTCTGCATCACTTTATCATTGAATTATAATTTTGGTTTCTTAAAAAAGTGCAAATAACACTATTTGGCGAGTGGTAACATTTTGTGTATATTTATAATGAACAAGCATAATTTTAGTATTGATCATCTTTCATATAAGCTTTAACTTTATTTTTTATTTACAGGTATGTACGTTGTACGTGTATTTACAAGATCCCGTAAAAAATTTGGTAAGAAATAATAATTCCAAGTCCTAATTCCTTACATGTATTCATCCAATGACCTTATCGATGGGCTATTGATGTATTCATCCAGTGACGTTAATCGATGACGTTTATTCGCGGGAGGTTATAAAATATATTTTACGTCAATAAATTTCTACTTTTCACCACAATGTAATGTAAAGATCGGAAATCGAGTTAACAATAAATTAAAGGACCGCATGGTTTAAAAAATTGCGTCTGTCGTTGCCATTTTATGCATTCCTTAGCTAAGCAACAGCTAGATATATTACAGAGAAGCTCGGTGTAGCCTAATCAAATAAGGATTTGACCGGGAAAAATTTTCATAATTTATTTTGAATTTCATCATTTATTTTGAATTTCACACGAAAAATGGTAATGGCCAAAGTTGTTTGAAACTAAATTTCTTACAATTTTGGTTATTACAATTTTTTCCTACATCGATATTTTCGATGAAGACCCGAATTTAAGGGTGAATTCTATATATTGAATAACTCGTTTATTTTTAATTTCACACGAAAAATGATAATGACCAAATTTGTTTGAAATTTAATTTCAAACAAATTAACAACAATTCTGATTCTTCGATTTTAAGCCCAATTTTAAACATATGATGCATATGAGACGAGTTATGGCACATAAACCCGGTACACATACGGTACATTATGACACATTATGACACATAAACATTATGGCATATGGCACAACCCGGTACATTATGGTACATAAACCACATTTTGGTATTTAATAATTTGCATAATTAAAGGTAGTTCCCGACCTCCTCGAGTACATTACTGGCCACATAATGTACTTAGTATAATGATTTTATAATCTCGACCCTTTTTTGACGTGCACCTACAGTGAAAATCGTGGGCGTCAGTCGAACAGTTCGTTTTCGCATTTTTGGAAAACGTAAACATGAAATATTTTCATATACGAATATGGAGATATTCGTCTAGGCTCGAAAATAACAGACCTGGATGCACTCCAAGATCGAATAAAGCGTAGGAATAGCAATCTGCAAGCTTAACACGTGGATTCTGTTTTACTACGTAAACGTGGCGGGGTACATATCCAACTTTCCGACGTGTTCCACATACATACTGCTTATTTTAGTAAAGTGCACATACATAACTGCAAATAACCTGAAACTATGAAAAATATAACGTATCTCGCACGTAGTTATCTGCGATCGTTTTAGCGTTCTTCAGGTGCGAATTTCTTATAAAGCAGTCCATCCATAATGAAACCATAAATATTAATGCGGGTTAGCCGGGGCTGATTGACGCAATTTTTACGTTTAATTTTTGTTAGATATTGTTTTAGAATTTTTTTTTTATCTGGATATTAATATGCATAGGTATTACTTACACAGAGTAAATCAAACATCCTGTATTTTTGATTTTTTTAAAATTTACTTGTCTCATGTGCCAGCTTTAAAGCCCCTTTTCAATTTTGCTGCTGTTTTTCGCAGAAAAATATACAAAAGTTTTAGTAAAATGTTACATCATAATAAAGTAACAAAATCACATTTTATAATCATAAGTTGAAGTTACTATGAATGTAACATTAATATATTTTATTTAAACATTAAAACTTCCACTGTACTTAAACTACCGTTAAATGGAAATGTATAATGCGTTAATAGATATGACGCAATTGGAATGACGTGTTTGATGGCTTCTCATTGGATCGCCGTTCGCTTCGTTCATATAATTCAAATATTTAGTTCACATAAGACGTTTGGTACATCCGGCAGTAGCGCAGCCGTAAAGCGTGTGGCTGGCATGCTATAGTTTGGAAGTTTGATTCCCACAGCTTCTATATATCTTTTTTATTTAATTTTTCATTCGTTGTTGAGTGTTGCTGCTTCTCATTGTCGTTTGTACAATTGTACATAGCCCAGGAAGTCTCGCCCTCTAATACTGGTGGCTTCAAGTATCCTTTGCCAGGGATGCTGGTCAGATTTCCGTTTTCATGTTTTCTGTCAAACTGGTTGGTTGCCGGTCTGCATTCATACTTTGCTGTTCCAATTTACTGATTCGTTCATTTAATCCTTCTCTGACTTTGTTCATTTCTGTTTGATTTCCTTATCTGGCTGCGTTGACTTTTGTTTGAATTTCGTCTTCCAATCCTTCTCTGGCTGTACTAATTTCGACCTCAATTGTTCCTGTGATTGCTTCAATTTTTTATTTTCGTCTCTCTTCATCTTTCTCTCTTTGTTTTGCCAGCATGTTAATTAAATCCTCCATTTTTTATTTTTGGGCTTCTCTCTTCCTCCTTTTCTGATTTTCTACGTATTTCTTCTTCTTCTTTTTTTGCTCCCCGTCGTACTTTTTCCTCCTCTTTTTCTACTTTTCGTCTCATTTCATCTTTTCTTCGTATTTCTTCCTCTTCTTTTTCTGTTTGTCGGCGTCTTTCTTCTTCTTCTTTTTCTGCTTTCCATATGATTCCGTCTTCCTCTCTTTGTTTTCTTAACATCTCCATTAATTCTTAGAATTCTGCCATATCGTCGTAATCCGTAGAATGAGTTTTCACCATTAACTTGTCTATTTTATACTCACTTATTCTGCTAGAATTCCGAATAGAATTTTTATAGAAAATAAAAGAATTTAGAGATATAGGAAAACAGATTTATTATTTGGACGAAACCTGTTATGACACCCACGACACTGCGAAAAAAGGTTGGACTGATGAGTCTAGCATATGTCAGCTAAAAGATGTACCTCTTGAGCTCTAAAAGATCCCGTATGCTCACTTTGCATTGTGGTTCTACAGACGGTTGTCTTAAAATTGGCCTTAAATTGCGTCAAAAGAGTAGTCACATACCAAAAAGCAATTGTTGGAGGTATTTAATACCAAACAGTGGGAAAACAGTATGTGATTGACAACATAGCAAAAAAAGGCTATACTGTTTTAAGATTACCACCGTATGACTGTATTTTTAATCAAATTGAACTTGTATGGTCACAATTAAATATGAGTTCGTAGAAAAAAATTGTTGGCCGAAATTCGATAAAAAAGTCGTGGAACTTATTAAAGAAGAATTTTTAAATATTTCAAAAAAAGACTGGTCGGAGGTGAATTATAAAAGTAAGTAAATATGAAAAAGAATATAGAAAACTAGGACAAATTATTGTCAGTGGTGGTGAAAGATTTATTTTATAAATCTGGCATAGGAATCCGCTGATGATACAGATATTTTTTAAGATGAAAGCTGCAATTGAGGATACCTACTACCTATATAAATTATTATATATTGTATGTACGTATAAATTATGTATATTACTTTAAAATAAAGCTCATATTTTATTAATTGTTATTATTTCTCAAATAACTAGTAAGAAAAATGAATAGAGATTTTTTTAAATTATGTTAAAAATTAATTTTGTGAAAAGCGAAAACAAAGGGCATCCCGACATTGGCTGCTATTTTGAATTAGTACCGGCGGTATCTTTTTATATGAATATGAATTATTTCTGGCGGATACTATACCTTTATGTTCATTAGTTACCTAATATCTTATTGTTACGACTATCGTATTGACGTCATACATATATTGGGTAACGTGTAAAGCTCAACAAAACATTTTACAGTAATCAAATTGAAACGGTTCGAAAATATCCCTTATTAAATCATGTTCGTTCAATTTTAATTCTGTTCGATTATGTGTGCCGCATGTTACGTATGTACAGTGGCGGGCACTTAAAAGTAAACGATTTTATTTACTTCATGTAATAGAGCAATTACATTAACTAAATACGATTAAAGTCCGGTAGAGGCGCTAGCGTCGGGGTTAGGTATAGGCGTTTACGTTCATTGTTTGACGGTGGCAGTTTTAAAATAAATAATATGATTTTTGTATTTTGAAATGAAGGTTGCATAGTTACAGAAAGAATTAAGTGGCGTAGGAACAAAGACAAAGAAAAAAAATACTTGAACGGCGGTAGGTACTATGTATTTTTAAAATCATCAGTTTAGTGATTTGGAGAGAAAAAGGGCTTAATAGAACGCTGTTTAACACAGAAATTATTAACGTTGGAGAGCCCTAAGAATTTCCCGAAAATGCGTATTTTATAGGAACCTCTCAACTTTTTTTAAAATCTGAAATTTATAAATTACAACTCCATTGAAAAATGGTTTATTGCGGGAAAGGCAAAAATGGAAAAAGAAATGGGCAAAATACTCTTCATCAAGTACAAACAAGTGGCAAAAGATGGAAACATTTATTTTATGCACTCCTTTTTCTTCTAAAAGATCTGAATTATCCAACACACGATCCGCTAAAACAAACTGCCCATCCTGCAGAAGATGTAACAAGCCAGATACATCGGTAATTTTCCGGTCTGATATACGACTTTCATAAATATCTCATACAAAAGTAATTTCTCCATTTTCAGTACATATATATATATATATATATATATATATATATATATATATATATATATATATATATATATATATATATATATATGTATATATATATATATATATATATATATATATATATATATATATATATATATATATATATATATATATATATATATATATATATATATATATATATATATATATATATATACTTAATACTTCCACACATGCATCTCTGATCACCGTATATACTATAACGGAACGCTAACCAGCTACGCGCCTAATTGGTCAGAACATAATATCTTTATTACTAAGTTATTAATCGGCACAAAAATGTATTTTAAGCATAATTACAATAGACAACTCACAATAATAATTATAGAGTATCGATCAATAATAAACTATATCTAGATTAAAAGATGAATGCCAAAGCATCATTGTAAAAATGGGGTTCGAGAGTTTCTAGCTACGAACCAGAGTCAAATGTAGAGGCAGCACCTCATACATAAATTGAAGTTCGCTACAGAAAGTGAATCTGATTGTTTTGTAGTGTTTACAATTCGATATTATATAAAGTGAAAATCAAATTGTAAGAGTTTTACGTAAAATTAAGTAAATTAAATATTATGCATCAATCTGATTGGCCAGATTATAACACCATAACAAGAAAGCAGTAAGGAAATGCAAATGTTTTTCAATACGGCATATCCGTAGTTCAATCAACAATTAAAAACAGTCCAACTAAGGCGTTCGATGAGTTAACAGCCACGCTCCAAAGTTTCATAAAATTTGTTATAAATTAATAGTAAATATAAAGTAATAATATTAAATTTGTGCTAAATAAGCAAGAACAGTGTAAAAGGTATACAAGCAGAAATAATTGCAAAATAAGTGTTTTTATTAGGGGTACTAGGGGTATTAACCCCTATCTAAGGAAGGAAGTATTAAATTTTTGCTAGGTTTTTTTTCTAAAACATATCTTATACTAGAATTAATTTGTAGTTAGTTGATATGACTCATAATGCCTTACAGAATAAATAAAAATAAACATTTGGAAGCATTAGTTGTTCACAATGTGCTGTAGTTGAGATTTAAATTTACTTTTTAATTTAGGTGGTTGGTGTTACAAGATAGGTAACAACTAACAAGTGTCCTTGTTGATTATGCGATTAATTATTTTCCTAACAGGTACATGATGTCCTATTACAAAGAAATACATAAAAAATGTTAAATCATTAAAAATGTGGTGGAAAGGGGAAATAAATTAAATTGCATAGTACGTACGTCGTACATATTGACCACTAGAATACAATGATAATAGTAAACAATAGTATACAATCTATTTAGAATATGGCAAATTTAATATAAACAAGTAAATATAGACAGGTAAAATTAATATAAACATGAGATCCTGTAAAGTTCGGGTAAATTTACTGAGAAAATATTTTTTATTTTTGTTATAAATTGGTGTAACAGAGAAAAATATATTCTAATTCCAGATCCATCTGGCCTAAAAGGCGGTGAACAATATTTTCTATTTATTTTGCTTATTCAGCAGATACCCCATGTAGGAACTGTAGCTATATAGTAAGTACTATGAGGGACTCTAGTTAGTACTATATAGTACTTTATAGTACTATATTGGTTTACCCTGAAACTAGTTATCTCAGATGGTATTAGTTAAATAAAGATTTCTCGGAAAAAATTCAGTTGCAAACTAATAAAATAGCCGAGTCACTGTTAACACAATTTTCATGTTGTCAACAAGTTGCAATCAACGCCCCATTAAACAAGTCAAATACCTATTAAATTTAAAAGAGAGTTTCCGAGGAAATCATGACTTGCACATTCAGCCCCTCAGAAGTAGTGCTAATGGAAATTGATAGATGACTCTATAAGCAAATGTATAATGTAATAAGGTGGGCTCTGGAGGACTTCATAATTTGCTACTCGCAAACACTTTTCCAGTTGATAATTTATAACGTTTTATTCCTGAAATAAAAAGTACACGGGGATTTATAATTAACGATTTTTAACTGTGTGGGAACATTTACGTCATATGATTTACTGCAAATAATCAATATCCAATTAAATAATTATTTATAATAATTAGGTATACAAATTATAAAACGTGTACATATATATACTTCTAAATTCACATTTTCTTTTACACCATAAAAAAATTCATAAATATTTAACACATGGACAAAAGATATTACTATTACATCGCTAATTCGATATATTTGTAAATTATATCTTTTAACAAAGCTAAGAAAAAAAAACATAAAATAAGAAACGTATCTCTAGATAGGAATTAGCAAAAACTAAAGAAGACGCGTCGTATATAGTATTTTGCAATTTTAGTTTCGTTTCTAAGCCAACACTCTTTAAGGGTGGTTGTATTCTTGGAGTATTCCTTTTATCATATACATATAATGCGGGGTGGTTTAATGGAAGGTGGAAACAGATTTTCTTTTAACTTAATTTCAAGAAAATTCATATTAAATATTAAACATTAGTTTTTTTCTTGATATAAATAATCATAAGAATATCTTCGAACTTCTTATTTTAAATCTATAAAATTGTCGAACCTACACGAAATAAAACATTAACCCAGATTATGCCACTGTCCTTCTAAAACGCAACCTTATGTATTCCTTATGTGTTCCTTATATATTCCATGTAGAAGGATGTTACATGTTATTTCGCCACATACATGTTTGTTTTGAGTTGCATATCTTTGGAATAAATCAATAATTGTTCACGTGTTTGTAGGTTCTCGACATGGATTATTGGATGTAAGTCTGCAGTTGTTATATTAGTTTATTATTATCAGAATATTACATAAACTCATAGTACATATTTAACGATTCTATTAGTGAGGTTAGCATAAATTTGTTGTCCTGCTAGTATCATCTGCAAAAAGTTGACGTCCTTTTAAAAGGACAGTGGCATAAACTACTATTTTTTTATTTGTATTGTTGCAGTTATTATAAAAGATCACTCACGGCTCATAAGTTGTTGGAGAAAATCGAGTATTGGGGCGACATTCAGAATTTACCGGATTCTATCGTGGTTCTCCCCCAACAACCGCTAACGAAAATAATACGGACGAGGATTCCGATGACCAAGATTATGTCAGAATAAGCAATCTTCCTGGTAATTGTTATGAAATTGTCTATTAAAATCCACAAATTCCGCTTCCGCCGTAGCGGTTAATATGGGTTTCGGCGGCTCGCAAAGGAATGATAACATAACAATTTAACAATCTCAAATATATATATATAAACATTCATAATATAATCAACTGAATGCAGAAGCTGAAACTATTTTCATTGTAGAAGTTGGTGATTGTGAAGATGATAGTGAACTACCTTTATCTCATTTGATAAAATAGAAGAAAAAACGTGTAGAGTACAACTGTATTCGACAGAATATTTCGCAAGATAATATGAAAAATTGGAAAAATGAATATGATACAAAAAATCAGCCTTCGACCTTGTCGACCCTTGAAATATTTAATTACTTTTTCAACAATGAACTGCTTTGTTTGAAATGCTCACTCATTAGACCAACCTATATGCAAGCCAGAGAAAGAGGAGTGGAGATATTACCCTTGATGAAATGAAATATTTTTTGGGGTGCTCTTGCTTAAGTGGATATACTTAATATATTTTCAAGAAGATCGTTAATTGGGAAACTAATACTGATTCTGGTAACAGGTGTACTGCCATATCAAGAAACAAATTCAATTATGTCATACAAAATCTTCATTGTAATGATAATACATTGAACATTGAGTCCAAACTTTATTGCATTTGCACCACTGCAGTAATTGGTGCCATATTTTGTGCGTCATAGCTCATAACAGTTCATAATATGCAATCCCATCAGATGGAGATAAATTATGGATGCACTAAATAAATTATGGAAGCACTACCCAAAATGGATATATTGATGGGTTTGAACCTTATCAAGGTTCAACTACTAAGCTGTCGGATCGATGTAAAGATCTAGGTCTGGGTACAAGTTTTGCGGATGTCCTAGTTACTGACCTAGTTACCATTTCATTTCATTTTGATAACCCAAGAAATTCACATTGCCCGATGCCCAATATAACATTCGACGGAACGAAAGAAAATACAAGGGGAGTGTTTGACTACGTCTGATAAAAGGACAGACATATTATAATTTGTAAATGGCAGACTAATGGACTAATGTACAACTATATTCTCAGAAAGAAAAGAAAATAATTTCTGTGGAGCAACCTAGCATTATGAAAAATATAATCAGAATATGGGCGGCGTTGATGGACCTGACCAAAACATTAGCCTCTACGGCGGGTCTATCAGGGGAAAACTGGTATTTCCCTTTATTTGCAAGTGTCTTGATATGACAGTGCAAAACTCATGGCAGCTGTACCGGTCATAGATGTACCGGTGGGAAGATGGATCAACTAGCGTTTCGTCGATCCCTGGCACAAGGCATTCTTGGAAGTAATAAAAAACTACCAAAAGGGGACCAACAAGACCAATCTTCATGAATTCTCTCATTACGACAGACTTCACCATTTAATAGTAGGTATATCAAGAGGCGCAATAAGATGTCGACAATGTCATAAGAAAACTCAATTTCGATGCAGACATACATAGAGACATGCATACAGACAGTCATACAGACATACATACATACATACATACATACATACATACATACATACATACATACATACATACATACATACATACATACATACATACAGACATACAGACAGAGAGAAGGAAGCAGTGGGAGGCGGCGGTGGCGTGCGTATGGGATGCGCGCGGTACTGAACAGTGCTACTTTAGTTTATTTTATTATTACTCGAAGATTGGTACTCGAGGCAAGTAAAAATACTCGGGAGATTTGTGTTAGTAATCTTAATTCTTTTTTCTAAAATAAATGTAGCCTCAGGTACTCCTTATAATATCAGGTGGCCAGTGAAAGAACCGTAATTTTTTTTAAGCAGACAGTATTTCTCTAAAAAGGACATGTTTGAGATACAAAAAAATTATTACCAAAAAACCTTTATTATTGCATGATTACACAAGATTTATAGTAAAAACGTATTGTTTGAAAAACATTGTTTTTGGAGTATCTGGGAGAATCTAGCTATTCTATCTAGCTAGGAGAATCTATCGACACATCTGGTAATTATAAATCAAGTTTACCTCCATCATAACAAAATGGGTTCACAACTCAGTAGAAAAATGTGTAACATTTATTTCTCGTGTCTGCTGGCACACGGCTTGCCGTAGAAAGAAAGAATTATGCCGCAGGCGGACTATTGGGCACAAAACTCCAGTCCTAGACTAATATTTAGAACAAATAGCGCGCACACCCCAGAGACCACATGTATATGATGTTTTTAACTTTGTAATGAAAATAATCATAATTCTATGTACTCTACTCATAAAACATATTACGAGTACATATACATTATTTTCATTCTAAAATACACAATAAATTGGTTAAACAATATGTACTCGAAATATGTAGTGTAAATTTCAGCGGTGGGGACTTTTGTTATTATTGCAGATAGATGTATTCGAAATAGGCAGTTTCCAAATGTACATAATTTAGACAGTGCAATGAACACAAATCTGACATAGCACATAATTTCGACATATACCATTAGTCCATTAGACATGCCCATTTGTCCATCATTTATATATTTATATAAGTAAGTACTTTAATTATAAGTACTTAAATAAGCATTAATTTAACTTTTGATAAATTTTTCAATTTTCTTATCTTTACACTGAAGTATTTAGGTAAATATTGAATACAGCAGTATTATTTTGTTAGATATTTATTATCATCCTAAAAATATTAATGTCTTTTAACACTTGTTTTATCATGTAAATTTAAGTTTAAAAAAATTGTTAGGAACTTAAATTTTGCTTGTAATTTGGTGTTTTTTATTCCTAACAGTGGCCAACATCGTGTACTCTGGATTTAGATCCGGCATATAATCCATATTTTTTAAAATTTTATACCTGCGACTTCAGAGTTCGACATTTTAGACCCATCTTTTTGAATGCTGGATTCGCGATTATGGTTTACTCTCACAAAACTCTCAAAATTATATCTTCAAAATTCAAAATTGTATGAAAATATATATATTTGTTCATTTCCCACTGCAGTGTCAATCCCGGTTTCTAATAGAATTATGTCGCGCTTAGACCTGATAAATATGTACAGTGAATTAGAGTCGTCTCTTAAACTTAAAATTAAAACTTTTAAAATATAAAACCAGATCAACGTAAACTTTGCTAAATGCTGAAATTAAATGCGAACACAGTTTTTGTAACTAAATACCAAATTCCTCATTAATCTTCCTTTTATTACAGTTAATTTAATAAACTGAGTTAACCGAATAGAGTACTAACAGCACAATGAAATTCTTTCGTGCTACGTCTACTGAATAAAGACCAAACTCGTTTTAAGTATAGCTGACGAAATTACTGCACTCAAGAAAATACATGCAATTTGCAACATGACATTAACACAACAGAGAAAACGTTGTTATCAGAGCTCTGCAAATTACTGGTGTAAGCTATAAGCACTATCGCCTGTATGCTTTGCAGGAACAATAGCTACGGCATGGTTGGAGATATAACGAATGAGGACATCATTTATGATTCTGGGACACTGTCACTGTGCGCCGCGCTAATGTAGTAAATGCGCCTATTATTATTATTACTTTTCTGTCCTCAACTTCTGATGCACACGATGCATTGCGTGATGCTCGACCATGCACGTATAGGCTAACCGCCTCGGATGAAATTACTGCTTTTAATCAGAAAACGGCTTTTATGTGATCGATTGTTGCCTACATGTTAGTGCACGTCACGGCATCATCTTGCCGGAGCGCGTATTGGCATTCTGTACTATTATTCGGAGCAGATGTACGCCGATTCGTGGTATACTATCGCTCCACGGAGCCATAGTATACCACGAATCGGCGTCATATGATATTACAATATATCCTGCGATTGATATGCACGACTATGTTACCGATCTGAAACGCAGTATACAATGGATTTAAAGGATTAAATTTCTACTACACCGAACTACACTATGACTCAGTACAAGAGGAGATTATTATTTTAACCCTCTGATGCCTAGTGGTTCCATTGTGTATCCACTTATATTAAACATATTTAATCCTTATGTAATCTTTGTACAAATAAAAATAAGTCACGAATATTTTTTTATATAAAAATAGAAAATATGGAAAGAAAAATATTTGTACCTAGAAGTTGCTTTGAAATTGATTGTACCTACAAGATTATGAATAAATAATTATTTTAAATTTCTTGCAGAACCTGGTGATACCCATTATTACTTAGAAAGTTATAAAAAAATCGGGAAAAAAAGCTCTAATAGTTTCTTGTCTTGGGCAGTTCTCTAGATGACAACCTGGCGAATAATACATACTATAACACGATTTTTTTTGTTTCAAGATATATAGGGGTTAAAGGAAAGTTTCGGTCGTTAGTTTTTGAAAAGTCCGTTGGGTATTCTGATACAGGCTCGATCTCGATCAATACTTTCAACACATTCTCCCTTGACAGTCTGTATCTTTCTCGGAACCTTCCATCTTCCAAATCCTCAAAGAAATGTCTTATTGCTCAATTAATATTCTGTACCTCATGTGCTATCAGTTCTAAAATAATTCTTCCTCAAACATATCATATCTTCCATTTTTGAGATCCGAAACTAAAAAGGAAAACATCAATAATAAATAAATACCTACAGGGTTGTCAAAAAATCTTAGGTTAGGTTTACTTTTCTATTTCTTCCATTCATGAACTTAGCTATATTTTATTGATTAAATCATTCGTTACATTTGTAAGGGACGAAAATCGGGCCATTGAGTTAATCAAAGATTTAAGCGCCTTTTACTATTTCTAGACCAGGCGGTATCTGTTTTGAAATTTGGGTAAATCGCATATGATCTCGCAAATTTTTGCTTTAATGGTTTCGAAATATTAGTAGAAATGATAATTTCACTATGCGTCAGTTCAAAAACATGGGCTTAATTTTATATTAAACAAGTAGTGAAAAAATCACCAATTACCAATTACCAAAAAATTTCCAATTGTTTTTCCTTTTCGCTCAAATAAGTCGGAAGTTCTTCGTAAATTTTACACATAGTGCGAATCAGAAAGATTATTAATATTATTGCAAATATAACAAGAAACAACTACAGAAAGGGAGAAAACTTTAAAAAAAGAGTTTTAGTTATTTTATATGTAAGAACTTCATATTTGACCAAATATAACTTTTAAGTGTAGTAAACCATCACATCAAATTTCATCAAAATCGGTCGTATAGTATTTGCAAAATATTGTTTCAATTCAGATTTAAAGAAAAATTAAATTTTCGCAAATTTAACAGGGTAAAAACTAGAGCTTCTAGATATTTGAAAATTTACATATAAAAGGACACTCAATCTTTCAAATGCATTCTGGAAAATTGCAATCCGTTAATTAGGAGAGTCATGGTAATTTTTTTAATAAAAGTTTAATTTTTTGGCTTACAAAAAATTTAAATAACTAAGAATTTTTAAGGATTTTTTTCAAAAACAGAAAATGAAAGTACGGAAAGGCGCTTATTTTATATTCTAAATCGTGTAGTTCTGTTAAGCATGGTTTAAAATGTTCCGATTATTGTACTAATTGTCAAGGGCAATCATGAAAAAATGCAGCAAATCTCAAAACACCTGTGGACATCGATGTGAAAGATGATTACGATGAAGAGATATATCCTGAGAAAAAAATCGAGGATGCTTTAGTGGAAGCAGAAGAGAACTAACTCATTCCAATTAGAAGATGAGGAAGTAAGAAGTGGATGATAAAAATAATAATGATACTAATTAATTATTAGGTCCAATGTATAAAATACGTAGACTGGAAAAATTAACTGATTAAAAGATTAAATATAATAATAAGATATTAAATATAATTTCATTGCTAAATTGAATTTTCATAATATAAAATATTTTTTTTGTCAAATAGTATGATTTTTTTATTTGAATACCTAAAAAATCTAATCTCTCGGTTCTCGTAATTAACGGATTACAATTTTTCAAAATGCATTTGTAAGTTTGAGTGATATGTGGAAAAAATTTCAGGTATCTAGAGGCTCTAGTTTTTACCCTGCTAATTTTGCAATGTTGTACAAAAACTATACAACCGATTTTGAAGAAATTTGGTGTGATGGTTTAAGCACACACCAAAAGTTATATTTGGTCAAATATGAAGTTCCTACATAAAAAATAAGTATTTAAAAAAATCTGTAAAAACTCGTTTTTCCTCTTTTTTAGTTGTTTTTGTTATATTTGTAATACTAATAACAATTTTTTACCTCACAGCTAGCTCTATTAGGTGTAAGTTTTATTTCTAAAACTTTTATCCTCCTCGAAATTTTTTTGAAACGAATAGTTTCCGAGTTAGTGAGTGAAAACGAAAAACAATTGTTAATTTTATGCGATTTTTTCATTATTTGCGTAAACAAAAATTAAGCCCATGTTTTTGAACTGGCGCATATTGAAATTATCATTTCTAATAATATTTCGAGGACATTAAAGTAAAGTTCGCGGGTCACGCAACAAAAAATACATAGCGCCTGTACTATTAACGAATCGTTATCATTTAATTTAGTCTAAATATATTTAAACCGGCCAAGATGACTAACATACTTCATATTCCTGAAAAAAGGCCTATCAAGAAGTTTTTTCATTATTGAAGAAAGTGAAATATCTGCGCTAAAGTTTATCCGAGATTAATATGTTCTTGCGACCTGAAAGAGCTAATGATATGGTTTTTCTGAGCCATCGAGATGGAAGTGGACCGTCTAAGGCTACATCTTTGGGCTTAGCTGAACAAAGGCATACACTACACATATAAGTGGGTGCGGTACGTGAAAAAATGTGGCATTTTGTGATATAATTTTTCTCTATGGCACAATTGCTCCTGATACCCTAGTAAGTGATTTGACCTGCGGGACACTCGAGATTTTTTAAGTGAATACTTCTTTAGCCTCTTGAGAGTGATTTTTCAAGGTCGCGTCACGACACATTTTATAATATTTTCGTCTCACAAGTGAGATAAAGCATATGACAGATATGAGGAAGAGAGAGAGAGAGAAACAGAGATATCGAATGCAGCTTCCACTTGGGCTTGGGAGTTATCCCCCACAAGTGTTCTAAAGCGGAAATAAATTTTGATATAATTTATAAACGATCGTGACAATCGGAATTAACCAGAATACAATATTACTCATGCATATCCTGCTGGATATATCTGGATTGGGCTTTCGAATTTGATCCAAACGGATGATGATCTTTTTGCGGAGGATGCGTCCTTGCCACTACTTCAATTTAAATATGAATAATGACCGGAACATTGCCACTACTAAATCAGGAACAACGATTGATGCTATATTCTCGAGAAATCTACACCAAGTCGTGGCGTTACCAGAAATTAATTCTGGGGATTAACCACGGTCTGACTGACATAATTTTTTATTTTTTCTTGTTAGGTCATTGTACTATCTCATTGGGCTGCTGAACGTTAATTAATTAGTTAATTAAAAGTTCTTAACAAAACATGAATTCTTTTATCGAATGGAACAGAAGTACTATATAAAAACGTACCTACTATATAAGTAAAATATTTTTTTAGACTTCTTTTTATTTTTCGAGCTCCTAACACACTTCATAGCATGTTACAGGAAAATAATTAAGTATAAGTTAAAATTAATAATCAGAGTCTTAGCTGTAGGGGTGGGGGGTAATTATACCCTGCCTATGCCACTGAACGTCATTCAGATATTTTGTGTTTTTCTTCTTTTTTAATTCACTTTCTTCCTTTGGACAGGCGGACATGACAAAAAGAGGTAAAGGTGTACGGATAGCGGGCCCTGTTTCCGTCAATATTAATTGGTTAAAGTGTGTCATATGACAGTCCGGTAATACAACTGATGTAAGATGCCCTGCAACAAATCACGTAGTGTACAGAGAAATTTGGGCTATAAAACACTTGCTGAAAATTTAGAAAGTCTTTAACCTACCGTCCATAGGTTGCCGTCTAGTTACCTTGTTTCGCCACTGGATGTCGGGAGTGACATTTACGAAACATTCAAGAAAACAAAGACTTAGTTCCACAAAGTATGTGCAGCCATTGCTGTTTGTGACCCACGCAGATCCAGTGTTCCAAAAGTAAATTTGAACGATGACTGATGTTACCTGTGCAACGAACAACTTGGCAACTTGGCGATGTTCATGTTGGACTTAGCTGCCGATTTCGTGAAGATTTTGGGATTTACTGTTGCCTTCATACAGTGAAACGAGGAAGCTGTCTCCTGCTTCGCCGACCTGAACAGGTTTGGCATTGAAGCGTTTTGTTCGAAGCGTGGCCGTTTTTTCAGTGTCGATAGAAATTTCATTTTTACTTGGCAAAAAAGTACTGGGGTTGTATGACAAGCACTGATGACGCTAAGGAACAGTTCCATTCCCGGTTGTGCTTGGTGCGTTAAGGAATTCGTCGAGTAGGTCATATCTGGGTTTTTTCCTCTCCCACATTTTTTAAAGATAATGTTGTTCTTTCGTCTGTTTGTGGTTGACAAACATAAACAATTAATATTTTAAGCGATTTAAAAAAATCTACATAGACTAAATGGTCTCGTTTTATTGCGTATATGATGACTTTTGCCGTAATATGGGTCAAAATAGGAAAAAAAAAATTTTTATTTCAAATTTGGTCTCCTTAAAAAGTGTATATAGTAACTTTTGCCATGACACATCACCTTGGTGGTAAAAATTGAGAGAAACTGAAAGAAGAAGAAAATTTAATGGTTTTTCAAGTATTTAATAGGTGCTTCCGAGGTGGATAAATTGGATTCATCATTACCACTTCATTACATACAGCATATAAAACAAATCAGAACTACCTCATTTGATGCAAGGTAACAAACACCCCTTGTTTGGTACAATTTCCATGTACTAATAAAAGTAATCTAAATTTTTAGCAAATGAACGAATTGAAATAATATTCTATCCTGTATTTTTAACCCCTTAGAATTCTGAAAGATAAAACAACTGAAAGGAAATGTTCACGTACCTTCACATAAATGATGTAACGTAACAAGCGCTGACAAAATTGCATTTGCAATTGCTAGCAAAATTACATTTTAACATTTACTGCAAACTCCCTGTAACAATTATTCCTGTTTATTCCAGAAACTGATCTTAAGGGATTTATTCTATGTACAAAGCAGCTTGAGTTTGTCATTTTATTTCTCTTTCTTACGAGACTTAAGCATAACACTTCAAAGTTTAACTTTGGTCTGGAATCTTCCGTCTGAGTATAAAACAAAACCCCTATTCGTATTGTAGGGTGTAGAGAATATTAAATAGATTACTTGAGTGAATGTATGAAGGAACTTAATGCAATGTGAAAGAAAATTAGATAAAACTAAGTTTGGGAAACATTATGACACTTCGTATTCCAACCACGGCAAATATTCTACAGCTGTGTTGTGAAATTTTAAATGTAAATCGTTTTGATTTACGATTCTTGTTATAATTCTACATATACCATTCTGGCAAGTGAAAGCATTGGGTCGATTATTACAGGGTACAGAGAGGACATTATGGAAAAATAATGTACTGAAAATAAAACATGTTTTGAGGAATACCAAAAGCTTCCGTAATTGGATCCTCTCCTACGATCCTATGTCTATTAGTTTAATGGCGCCCCTCTAACCTCTGATCTACACGTGCGTGCCACCCGCCCAAGCCTCACCTATGACCCATGCGTGCATTCCACCTGCCCGGAGTAAAATTCTGGCCTGGTCTTTTATTTATTGATGGTCCATCGATGCCATTAAAACATTTCTGTCTAATTGTGACCACATGAAAGGGACATAATGAGTTGACGCACACACGCTACTATCCCACAGAACCGTCCACCCAAGATTTGAACTTGCCGAATCTGTATACATTGCACATATACAATTTTTTATTACATGTACAATAAAACTGTACATTGTACATATAATTTCGAGTGTGCTGAACACCAATATGAAATCATTTATTGGTGATCGTTTCTTGTTTTTGAGAAAACAATTTAGAAACGAGAAGACTGTTGTTGTACCTACAGGTTTGCAAAAAGCAAACGATATTTTATGCTTTCATTCACAATTTATTATTTCTTATCAAACATCAGTTGTTCCTGTTAATTGTACAAACTGCACATTTAATTTTAACAGCAATAAATAGATTTAAAAATTCATATTTCTTATAATTCAATTAAATATTAAACTGAATTCTAGAAAACCCATTCTAAGTCAATGCGATGTGAAAAATGTCTATTGTGACAATAATTATGTACTTACAGTTCTATAACGGTACGGGAATTATTTCTCTCCGTTTTGTTAGCCTTTGCCACCAGTAAGCGCATCCTACTATCGTTGAAACAAACATGGTAAGTCAACAAAAAAGCTTGAACATGCAAAATATACTTTTTTGTGCAACCGGACGTGAAGAAGGCATTTCGCGTCCTCCGGTTCATATTATACTAGAGTAAGATCCAAGAGCTCCAAGCGTTACATATTTTCTAGAAGACAAAATGTGGAGAATGCAGTAGTATTCCTATGTACTTTGAACGCATGCGTACTCGCTAAGTTGGGTAGACGGCCATTTTACATGTAGCAGGTGGGAACGGTAAGTTAAAATTGGACGCACTTCCCTTAAATTCTAATGACTAATTTTTATATATGATTCGTAGAATATTATTACACATTAATATTCAACACTGCCAGATACTTCCCCTGGGTCGTAACCTTCGCCAGATACTTGAAAGCTCCCAAAAAAAATAATTATATAATGTTTCGCAGAATATTATTACAAAATAATATTCCTCACTGCCAGTCACTTCCCGTGGGCCGTAACTTCAGCCAGATGCTTTAAAGCTCCCAAAAGATGTAAGTGAACATCACTTATTCTTCTAACGCTTGATTTGACGCTGGATTTTGGAGACCTAAAAAGGGGGTCCCTCGATCAATAGGTCCGGCAAGTCTGTTTTTTTATATGTTGTTCGAGATGATTAGAAGATAACAATTCCAAGTTTCCGTCATCCAAACCCCTGGCTCGTTTGGGGAGGGGGAAATAACTATCAAAAATCGTCACTTTGTCTAGTTTTTGGGCTATAACGCCTTTGTGGCTTCGTATAAAAGTAGTATAGTACAGATGCCAGTGTCACTCACAGACCTTTCAGAGGCAGGAGAATGGATTCTGGTGGCTCTGTATGGTAGGGAGCAAGATCAATCCATCACTGTCCTGCGCCACTCCAAGTTCTTGAACAACTCAACAAGGCTCAACCTGGCCAAGCTCCCACCCACGTTAAATGCGACACAGTGTCACTCGCTCAGAACTTACCACCAAGTCATGGTGGATGGGAAGGCCCAAAAACCCATTGGATTAAGGATGGTCCATTAGTAGCAGAGGCAGGTGCAGACAACGAGGGATACTCCCCCATCAGCCTTGTTGTTTTCAGAAATGAAATTGTTTTCAGAATTTCATGCAAGTGCGTCACAGGCTGAATGGGAGCATGTGGCTGTAGGAAAACCGGCCTGAATTGCTCTAATTTATGCAAGCATTGTTGTGGACAATCCTGCGAGAACAGGCCAGCTTTCCTACTCGATGATGACGATGAAGACGACATACAGGGTCAGGTTAAGGAACTTCCAGAGGAGTCGCCCCTCCAAACCATGACCTAACTATGAAGATTGAACTAAATTTCCCACTAGTTTTAAGTGTCGGATTTATTATATTGGCGAATGTATTTCATTACATTTCTTTATGAACATTTTATGCATTTATTATAATAATAAAATTTAACAAGGAATGGTGAAGACTTAGATAGTGAATGGATGGTGAATGGAACTTGGAACGGAACTTGGACGAATGGTGAAAATTGAAATTAAATTGAAATCGATAAATAATTGATAAATGAAATGAAACCACAATTTGATCAATTGATCATTATATGTGTACACATATATATTATCATTAGAAAACACTATTGTGAATTATAGAATATGTTTAAAAGTCAATATAATTGAAAATATCGCACCTAACAGCATTTTCGTGGTCAGCTTGCAACACGGATTTCTCGGAAATTACCCCCCACTCCTCGGCATTGTTCATAAGATTTTGTTAGAAATATGGATTTGAAAGGTAAGCAAATTCTCTACAATTTTGATTATGGGAACTTTGACGCTACAACCAAGTCTTCCATGGATTTTTGCGCTCCAAATTGGCGATAATGTGAAAATTTTGCCCTTTCTTCAGCGCTCCATAGCTCCGTCGCCATTAGTTCTAAAAAAAAAAAATGTACGAGGTCAGTATTGTAGGGAATTTTATTTTCTACAACTTTTACAGGAAGCGTTTTGCGTTAAAAAGCACAACAAAGGAATTAAAGCCCAAAAACAAATTCTTCCGTGAGTATGAGGGTGAATTTCCCAAAACAGGAGAAAAGCTGTCATCAAAGGATAGCAACTAGCAAAGTAAAAAATACTAATATTGCAAACCTGTAAATGGTTAAATATAATGCATATTATTAAATATAATTACTTTTAATAACTTTACAGCTGTTATAGAAATTATTTTATGGCCCAAAGTTCAAATTTGTCAATGGGGTGACGCGTCGCCGCACAGAGAACTAATCTTTTTCGTGTGTTTTTTTCATACTGTTAATATCTATTGAAGCCTTGATTTTTTTTCTAATGTGAATAAACACTCTGTAAATTAATAAACATAAAATGCCTTTCAATATTTACATTTTTAATTCTTTCCGAACATATGGAAACATGTCACTAAATAAACAGTCAATGGGGTGACGCATCATTCCCCTGCTTCGTAGTAGGCAACCGTTAACACGATCCCTAGTATTTGCATGTTAGCAAGTGTGTGTGGACCATACCGGTGTGATTTTGCAGGCAAGTTTTGAATTTATTTTACCATAAAAGTGCTGTAGAGTATTAAAATTTGTTTCATAATAATATCAACCTGAAATAGTCAGTGGGTTGACCAGTTGAAATCATTATCCTCTCTAATAGCTGCTTAATTGGAATTATTTGTTAAGATCCGCATACGGTATTCTCGAACCTAACCTAAAAATTAGATCGAAACATTAGAATGCGCGCAGATACCAGCAGTTTATAACGTATTTTGTCAATTGGACGACGGTCAATGGAGTGACGTCGCCCTTTTGACACCATGTGGTCCCATTGACCTAATGTCATCCTATTGACTAAATATTTAAATTTTGAGGTTAACAAGTAAGTATGTTATTTAAAGCAGTTATCTAGTTTAATTACAGTTTATGAAGTGTAAGACGTTTTATACATTGTCCCTTGTTTTATAGAATAATAATCGTGCAAAATGGAGGAAAACACAAAAATAAAGACGTTAATCGAGAAATTAAAAATTGATAGACAAAAAGCATATGAAAGAAATATTTTTAATAAAAGAAATGAAAAAGAGGAAAAACTCAAATTAAAACGTTTAAAAAAAGAAGAAATTGTAAAACAACAGCTATCTAAAGAATCTGAATCTGAACGCTTACAGACTGACAAAATGCAAATGAATGGTAACGAATTTATTAAAGACAACAATGCATTAATATGTGATGAAGACTTGGACGATAACATTATAACCAAACGAAAACTTAGTACAAATGAAAACAATGACTGTGATAATGGAACCAAAAGTAATAACTTAAATAACCTAAGTAATGTAAAAGTAATAAGTAATAAACAAAAACGTAAAAAAAACAGGGTTTCGGACGAAAAGAAGCAAACAACGGCATATAAAGCACACAGAAAAAAAGCAAATGAAAGAAACAGGAAGTATTTGTCAAATATGACCGAAGAGCAAAAAGAAGAGAGAAAGAGGAAAAAAAGAGAAGCATATCGAAAGAAGAAAGAAGCAAAAGAAATTAAACTAATTGCAGATTTAACACCAAGACAACAGAGAGAGCGAAGAAAGTATTGGAGAAAAGCAACTGCCAAGTCTCGTGACAAAAAAAAACTAACTAAACGCATCTTAGCCAATACTCCCCCAGACTCAGATACGGAAGACCAAACGTTAAGGCAAGGTACCCCATCATCTCAGAAAGAGAGAGGGAATAAAATACGTACTAGGAATCGTGTTTTAATGAGAAAAGAGTTAGAGAAAAAAGACTTAAAAATTTTGGAGCTTAAGAGAAAATTGAACACCTTGCGCAAAGCGCAGCAACGTCGTAAAAAAACTAAAATTGTTGGTTCACCTTCCCCAAACACCAAAGTTGCAACAATGACCCGGGACTGCAATATCCCTAGTAACATTAAGAAGGAACTTATTTTTGGAGAAGTGTTAAAATCACAGCTTAAAACAAATGCTGCTGAGTTTCGGGTGGGTTCTAAAGAACAGCAGGTGTTTAATAAATGTGTTAGTGGACATTTATTTAAGAAAAACAAAGTTCAGCATATGGCAGATGACATAATTTCCCAAAAACAGAATAAAAAATTTTGTGAGGAGAAAGAACTTTTTAAATATGAACGGAAGAAGAAAACCACCATTATGACCGAATCAGTACAGAAAGAAATAATAGCATATTTCGAAAACGATAAAGTATCGCGAATGTGTCCGGGAAAAAAAGATGTAGTAAGAAAAAACGAGCAGAAAAAACAAAAAAGACTGTTGCTAAATGATATAAAAGATATACATAGAAACTTTGTTCAAGAAAAAGCGATAAATATATCATACTCTAGTTTCTGGAGGTACAAACCTTTCTGGGTTGTACCACCAATGGCCCAAGATAGAAATACATGTTTATGTGTAAAGCACTCAAACATGGAACTATTGGGGGCAAAATTAAAAAATCTTGGCATATCCAAATTTGGGGATCCAGAAGACTTGCTAGATGAATTGTGCTGTGACATAAACAATGTTCAGTGCGCACTAAATATATGTGACAAATGTTCAGAAAAAAATATTGATGTGTCTGTTTCTGTTGAAGATGATCAAAAAGAAATTGAATATAACAAATGGGTTACACAAACCGAAGATAAAATTATTAGAGGAACGCCGAAAAAAATTAAAATAACTAAAAAAATAACTGTCAAGTCCTCTCGGTCACAATTAATTAAAGTATTTAATGATGAATTACCAACATTCAAAAAGCACGTGTTTTATGCGAATCACCAGATGAATACAATGCAGGAAAAAAGACTGAATTTGACATCCAATGAGCTTTTCCTGCAAATAGATTTTTCCGAGAACTATGTTGCTAAAAGTTATGAAGAAATTCAATCCATGCATTTTGGCGCATCTAAACGTCAGATATCACTTCATACTGGTGTAGCTTATTATTTAAAAGAAAATAACATTTTCCATTTGTCATTTAGTACAGTATCAGATAATCTCGAACATGGTGCTCATGCCATCTGGGCACATTTAAATCCGATCTTAAAAATGATTATTAATGATGATTCTGGACTAGACACCGTACATTTTTTCTCAGACGGACCCACCTCTCAATATCGCAATCGCTTTAATTTGTACCTCCTACTGCAGCAAATGAATAAATAATTTCCAACAATTAAATTTATCTCGTGGAACTTTAGCGAAAGTGGTCATGGGAAAGGTGCCATGGACGGTGTAGGAGGATCTCTTAAAAGAAATGCAGATCGATTTGTTAGACAGGGAAATGACATTACCTCAGCTAAAGAATTTGTTACCGTTTTTAATGATATTAAAGATAGCAAAACCAAAGTGGTTTTAATTGAGGACCACAAAATTGATGAGTTGAAAAAAGAATTACCCAAAAAAATTCCGTCTGTACCAAATATTATGAATGTTCATCAAGTGACTTATTGTAAGGATTTGCCAATGTCAAGAATTTTTCTGAGAAATTTGAGCTGCTTTGAATGTCCATTTGATTCTATTTGTCAACATTTTCCAGCAAATAAAACCTTCGTTGATTTCGTGCTTTTGGGACAAGGTATCCTTTTTCAATAAACATATTTAATGCATGTTTCTTTTGTCACTATATTGTAATGTTGTTACTGGTACGGCCTTAAACTTTTGTGGTTAAATATTTCTTAACTTTAATAATCAGATGTTGATGAAAGTATTTTAGACCAAAACGTTTCCTTAACAGGCGACGAAGATGAAATCGATGGTGACTTGAAATTAGTAACGGTAAATCAAGAAGAAACTGGGGAAAAATTGGGAAGAAGTATCCTTTTTTCGTTACTGTTTTCTAGCAAATTGTTAAGTTAAATGATTGGCACTTGCCACAATATACTCAAATATTGCTGTCATGTACTATCTTAAAATCAACAGTATTTATTTAACTTATAATAATTAGATGATGATGAAAATATCCTAGAGCATGATGATCACAGAACAGAAAACGAAGGTGAAAGCTATGCTGGGTTGGAGCTAGAACTGACAAATGATGAAGTGTCTGGCCAACATTCTTCAACAATGAGTGAAATTAAAAGTCATGATTCAAATCTTCCAGATGGTGAAAGTTCTGAGGATTTTATCGATATAAAAACAGAAGATTGGGTGGCTGTTATGTACGAAGACAATTGGTACCCAGGTATGTTGAGAAAATGGTAGTAGGTAATGTTGTGCTATAGTTAATCAAGTTGACACTGATATAAGACGAATGTCAAGAATATTTCAGGTTTGGTTTTTTTTTAGGTGTCGTCAAACAAGTCAACAAGCAGAACATCACAGTTAATTTTCTAGCACGGAAAGATTCCAATCTTTTCTTTTGGCCACGTAGGACTGACATGCAAGTTTTAAAATCCTCAGACATTCTCTGCAAGATTAAATACCCTACTCCTGTCGCTGGCACAAGCTCAAACCAAAGCAAATTCTTTACAATCGATGACTATGAGACAATAGAAAAATTAGGAAATGCAGCCGTTTTTTAATAATTTGTATTTGCTCAGATGTCAATTGGGTGACACTTTTTCCGTTTTCATATTATTTGTTTTGTTTATAATATTTTCATAGACGTTTTTTAAACATATAACAAAGGCCTAGTGAATTTCTTGCAAAAACATTTTGCTACATGTTTCAACTGATCCTTAAATCATATATCAACAGTGTCTCTCGATTGACAATAATCAACTGGATGACATAATGTCATTTGGGTGACACTTATGACATCAGGGTGACGTATTATAAAATAACGTAAAACAAAATCTGCCCAGATTTTCTGATCGTGTTTGATACAGACGCCTAGCAATTTGTTACCTTTTTATAAAAATGTTAGAGATATCGTATTATTAAGCTTATGCGTGAAACTACAATAACTATTTGTCGTGAAAATATGATTTTTAACGGATTTTATTTAAATTTATATTTATTACTAATATCAAAATAATTCCGCGAAATTTCTTTTAATTTTTTATTAGCTACATTAAATATGCTTCTAATTTTATAATTATTTCTGTGTTTAGGAAGAACGATTTTGCATATAGTCTATTTACAAAAATGTCACCCAATTGACATTTTATAGGTAATATTTGGATGAATTTGTTTATTTTAAAACCAAAGAATTGACATTTAGTTCAAATTTTTATAATTTAAGTTGTATCACATGTTAAACTTCGAGTAAAATATATATTTGTTAAAATATTTTTAGTTAATCATTTATTAATTGCAAACTTCCTGTTTCGATCGTTTTGGGAAATTCACCCATGAGCGCGAGAGTACTATGCATGCGTTTCAGAGCGAGCGAGATATGTGCACATATTTCTTCCTCTATTCACAGTCCTGTGAGTGTTGTGTGCATTTGACCATACACACTTGTGTGTTATAAGGTGTGTGCATAGCATACAGTATTATCAACGTACACCTATCACAAAATAATGACAAGTACCCTAAATACAAAATCAGTTTTCGGGAGCGCATGCGCGAACTTAACAGGATCATGCCAGGAAAATGCCAGTTAACCAGCTAGAGCCACCCAGCGGTGAATGTCCAAAGGTCCTGCATAACTCCCCCATGCGCTACCGAAAACTGATTTTGAATTTAGGGTACTTGTTATTACTTTGTGTCACTTTGTGATAGGTGTATGCTTATAATACTGTATGCAACGCAATCACACAAGTGTGTATGGTCTAATGTACACACACACACACACACACACACACACACACACACACACACACACACACACACACACACACACACAGTAGACTGCAGCATACTGTAAGTAGAGGGGTAAATCTACTCCGAAAACCTAAGAAACCTGATGTTGAATTTAGGGTACTTGTCATTACTTTGTGTGATATTGTGATAGGTGTACGCTTATAATACTGTATGCTACGCAATCACACAAGTGTGTATGGTCTAATGTACACAGACACAGTAGACTGCAGCATACTGTGAGTAGAGGGGTAAATCTGTTCACATAGATATCTCACTCACTCTGAAACGCATGCGTAGTACCCTCGCACTCATACTCACGGAAGAATATTTTTGTGTCTGGCTAGTGCTACTATTTGTCTGGCTGATCATATATCGTTTTGAAATAGTTCCCTAAGGACATACCTATATAAAAATCAAGTGTTAGAAAATAAGCAAAGTTCAATTATTTTTTTGGGAGCTTTAAGGCGTCTGGCAGAATTTACGTCCCACAGGAAGTGTCTGGTAGTGCTGAATATTATTTTGTAATAATATTTTACGAAACATATATATTATAAAAATCAAGTGTTACAAAATAAGTAAAGTTCAATCTTTTTTTGGAGCTTTAAAGCGTCTGGCGGAAGTTACATATACAATATTCTACGAAACATATATAAAAATCAGTCAGTAGAATTTAAGTGAAGTGAGTCCTATTTTTACTTACCTTTCTTACCTGCAACCCGTAAATTAGCCATCTGACCAACTTAGCGGATACGCATGTACATACGTATTATACTGTATTACTCACATTTTGTCTTTTAGAAAATAAGTTACGTCTGAGGACTCTGGGATCTTAGGACTATATAGTTAGTCAGACATTTTGAGGATTTGTCTATCAATGAGCGAACCGTCCTGTGGAACCATCATTGGTTTCACATTTCCATAAAAAAGCTGAGACCTGACGCCACCATAAGTATATTATAAACCGTGGTGTCTTACCTAATTATTTTTACCTAATTTTTAGCTATAGTTTTATCAGTTGCAAAACATTATTTACTCAAGTTACAAAACAAACATTATTATTTCGCCTCGGCCGTAAGGGCGGCCTCGGCAATATTTTTTTCTCTCTCTTTTCTGTACGCGAATAGAAATTTCGCATCCTAGGTATACAAATGACTTATTTCGTTCATAGTACATCTATGTTTTTAACTAGGAATAACAAGCGGGTTGACTCAGAAATACCAAAGAGATATCGGCAATTGTTCTAGACTTACCGATTACAGCACTGAATTGTTTTCTGGCCATAAAAGATTTACGACCCATGAATTTCCTTTAAATAATGTCTGTAGCTCGCTCCTTATTTTAAACTTTGAAAGAGTAGTTCTTAAAAAGACGTAATGGATAAGGAACGAGATGAGTTATTATACAATGTTCTATTATTCATGCATTTATGCTTTTCCTCTTGGATCTTGTTCTAGTTGTTTTATGATTTTAAACGACATATTTTAAAAGCGGCAATTTGAGAAAATTGTTTCGGTTTTTGGCTGGCTAGAGCAAATGTGTCGGAACTAGTTTTGATAAGGAATATTTTTTTTATATTTGTGTATATTCGTTAGACTTGCTTGAACACTTTATAAAGCTGTTATAATACCTCTCCTTTTAATTTAGTTTACACTTGATAATTACTTGCTTGATTTATTTCTACTTTAAATTTATATTTAAAAAATAAATATTTGGACGCCAGGTCAGGTCAGTACTTACGGCAGACCGCAGAAATGATTAGACAATAATTACCAGCTGTAACCTCTGTGAATCAGATTTTTACTTAGAGAAATAAAAGAAATTAATTTTTTAAAACAATATATTAACATATAAATAAATTTATCAGTGGATGGTTTACAATATGACTTAATCTACTTAAAATTGACAATTAATTAGCCTGAGGGGCGTTAAAATGACTCTACTGTTGAAAAATTACCCAAAAGGGCTTTAAGTTAAAACAGTAAAAAAATAATTACTCTTGACGCCAAGTCAAGTCGAAAAATTTAACATTTACAAAGAAGTGAATAGTAAACCTTGGTAAAATTGAAATATAAAATGTACCTAAGACCTGGTAATTCCTGTGGGTAATAAAAATATATAAGATATTCTGGCCTTTCCTGTCAGACTCTTGAAATGCCCTCGTGAAATGTGGATTTCCTAGGATCCTAGGATGCGGCTATGGCTCGGAGGTCCAGCGGAACTGGAACGTAGGGTACGTTCCAGTTCCAGTTACGGGCGATGGCACAACGGGTGAAATGTACCAGCAACGGGAGGATATATCTTCCAGTCTGGCGTTCAGATATACAGGCAATGATGGTCTGCTCAGCTTAGTCACCAGAGGGATTTATTTATTCTCGGTCATCAAAGTATAGAAGAAAAAATTACCAGTATCAGGTATATCTTTACAATAAATCTGGAAGAAAAAATACGTATAAAGTTCCGCTTGAGCAAGATATCAAGAGTAAAATTTATACTAAAGTGAAGTTAATAAAAATAACTAAATCGATAGTTCGAAAAAATGAGCTATAATTAAATATTAAATACAACTAAATAGAAAAATATTCGGCCAAATGGCGATTAGTTACTTTATTATTCAAGTACTTATGTTGATTAATAAATTATTTATTTAATAAAACATCTTAACTGGAGATGAAAGTGAAACATCAAAAGATATATTTATATATGCAATATATAGATCATAGGTACTATAATATTAGAACTATTGAAAGTAATTTTGATCTTGTATTCCCACAATTGAAGATATACTTTTATTATCAGCAAAACATTAATAAAGAAGGGAATGTGGGATGCAATTTAAGACTACACGATAAAACGTATAGAAAAGTAAGCTCTTTTCCGATATGTGAAATATAAAGAAAATATGGCCTAAGCCGTAGAAGTAATTTCTACTAAAAATATGAAAATATGCTGTTCTTATATAGTGTTGTAAGCCTTGCTCTCAGAATCTACAAGGTAGTATAATATCGAACGATAAGGTAGTATATATACAGTATTAAATTAAATACTTATTTAATTCAATAAAAAAACAATGCCGTAATAATATACCAAAAAACAATATAAATATATACTCGTAGCATTCATGCTTTCCTATTGGATCTTGTTCTAGTTGTTTTGTGATTTTAAACGACACATTTTAAAAGCCGCAATTTGAGAAAATTGTTTCAGTTTTTGGCATGCTAGAGAAAATGTGTCGGAACTAGTTTTGATGAATATTTTTTTTATATTTGTTTATATTCGTTAGACTTGCTTAGACACTTTATAAAACTGTTAAAGGGAGCCACGTTCTAAATCGTTGTAGCTCAATAAGAAATCTTGCGAAAAATTATAAAATGTGAAATATTCTATAGTCTATTTGCATATTCGGATATTTAATGTAAAAAAACAAAGTATGCAGCACTTGTAAATCTCAAATAGATTTCGAATTTATAAACTAGGATTAGGTGGCATAAAGATCATATTATTGACGTTAGTTCAAATGAGATTAGGATTTACGAGTGGCGAGTGTATTGTAGATACATATTAAAAAAATTGTAATCGTATTAAGTTGTATTTACGAAGAAAATCTTTTGATATTGTAGCCGCGATCTTAAATACTGAACTGCTACTCCGAAAATACTGATACCGAGTTTGAGTAGATTAGGACCAAAAATAACGAAAACGTCGCCTTGGTCGCCTTGGAACCGCCATCTTAAATATTTATTTTGTCAAAAAAATCGTGATCTGCTACCACTAAAACTTCCAGATTGAGATTCGCTAAAGAAAAAGGAAAGAAAATTCAAAAGCTATCTTGAAGGCGGCATTTTGAATATTTATTTTGACTAAAAATTCGTGATCTGCGACCCCAAAATTCCCGATATTTCGATTTCCGAGGCACCGATTTTAAGTCGATTCGGACTATAAGTGACAAAAATTTCAGCCATCTTGAATATTTATTTTGGCACAAAATTCGTGATGAGCTACCCAAAAATTCAGAAGACCCCGATTTTAAGCCGTTCGATTCCACTGATACTATTGACCGTGTATGGAGGATTCAAGGTCAACTTTGTTTTTTTTAATAGAACCCCTTATTTTTCATATCCGTAATCGATTGTACGTCAAAAAACATGAAACTTCTTTCTGTAGCTTTTTTTTTTGAAAACGCATATTGATTTGACTTATTTAGTTTTCACTTTTAAAAATTAAAAACTTACGCAAAAGGCAAATTTTGTTTTAAATTTATTATTTTATAATTTTAATTAACCTTAATAAACCAGAAAATTATGCCAAAATTTGTGTCGATCATGTGCAAAATTCTAAAAAAGTGTTTAGAATTTTCTTTCGTCTCGTGCGATTTTTGTCAAAAACTCACCATTCGCGAGGAAAAATTTAACGAAATTTGAAAATTTAAATTTTGGATTCTAGTTCGGGTTTTTTAAAAAAAATTTAGACAAAGGTTTGATATTTTTTGACGTACAATTGATTTCCTATGTAAAAAATAGGAGTTCCTTTCTAAAATGTCCCTATTTAAACTGTAAATTTTCTGTCTGAAACTTTAAAACCGCAAAACTGTATGTAGGTGTACAGTGCTCTTAACAGAGTATAGCGGAAAAATGTACCACGTGGTAGATGTCCGCCCATGTCAAAAATACTTGCTAAGACTCCCACTAAGTATTCATGAAAACACATTCTCTCTACTCAACATATATATATATATATATATATATATATATATATATATATATATATATATATATATATATATATATATATATATATATATAGATATATATATATATATATATATATATATATATATATATATATATATATATATATATATATATATATATATATATATATATATATATATATAGATATATAGGGACATTCGATGCCACTTACTGATACTCTTGACTCTTAGGTCGAGGATTAAGATCATTGCGCCCTGTTAAGATCACTGTACACCTACAGTTTTGCGGTTTTATAATTTTACAAATAACATAAAAACTTTTATAATATTAAAAACTGATTTTGTAGAATATTGTAGAATCTTGGAAACTTTTTTACTTTTCAAATTTTGAAAATTTTATTTAGCTTAAAACTGAGTATACTTTTTCTTTTAAAGTTTCAAAGAAATGTATATTAATTCTTGAAATATACTTAAAAAGGTATTCGGCATTAATCAATAATTGTCAAATTTATATTTTTTTGTAAAATAAGAATTGCCTGAAATTTTCTTACTGATAGTGCTAGAACAACGGCGCTCTCGTCGCGAGTTAGACGTAACTTCGTATATCCCCTCTTAGGTATCACGCTGATGAAAGATGACTCAGTGACTGAAAAGTCACGTGGTGTATAGCGCTTTGAATACTTGATCGATTTGCATGGAAATTGAATTAATATGTTGTAATCACTATTTATAAGGTGAATGGTAATTCTTTAGTACGTTATATATATATATATATATATATATATATATATATATATATATATATATATATATATATATATATATATATATATATATATATATATATATATATATATATATATATATATATATATATATATATATATATATATATATATATAACGTACTAAAGAATTACCATTCACCTTATAAATAGTATAGTACCTTATATATATATATATATATATATATATATATATATATATATATATATATATATATATATATATATATATATATATATATATATATATATATATATATATATATATATATATATATATATATATATATATATATATATATATATATATATATATATATATATATATATATATATATATATATATATATATATATATATATATATATATATATATATATATATATATATATATATATATATATATATATATATACATATATATATATGTATATATATATATATATATATATATATATATTATATATATATATATATATATATATATATATATATATATATATATATATATATATATATATATATATATATATATATATATATATATATATATATATATATATATATATATATATATATATTTATATATAATATATATATATATATATATATATATATATATATATATATATATATATACATATATATATATATATATATATATATATATATATATATATATATATATATATATATATATATATATATATATATATATATATATATATATATATATATATATATATATATATATATATATATACATATACATATATATATATATATATATATATATATATATATATATATATATATATATATATATACATATATATATATATATATATATATATATATATATATATATTATATATATATATATATATTGAGAAAAGCGAGAAAATTGTAAACAAGTCAAGTCATATGCACCGGACAAAGGTACACGAAGGCAGAGAATGATCGCCTAAGTCAGATAAACACAGAGTGCGATGCACATATCTACAAACTGCACGATAATTGGTCACTTTTGTAATTATTAATATCTCAATTAAAACACAAAATTAAAAGGAGCATATAAATAGCTTCGACAAATCACAGCATTAATTATTATCGTCGAGCATAGACACTTGTTAAACAATGTCCAATCTATTTATTATATAAATAAAAGCATCACCCAAGCGGGGTTTAGAGATTATAAATCAAATCAAAATGGCATCAAGTGAACATACAAGTGAGGGGACTTGTAAATTTTGTGTGTAAAAATCGGCTTCCTTCTCTACGGATAAATAACGCCATCAGTTACAAAAAAGGCACTATTGCGGTCGCTACGTAGGGCATTGTGTCTTGTAAATTCCCTAAAAAAAGGTAGTAAATACCTATAAATGGATTTTTGGATGAAATTTTTGGATTTCTCGTTTAATTTTAGGTCGGCTTTGTACTTTGTATACGAGTCGAATCTCTAGTAGGTAGTTTTAGGGATATTCAACTGTTTTTGATGAAAAAAAATCCCGATTTCACTATTCGGACACTATACACGAATCACTGATTTCATTTGAAATTACAACTGGTCTGAAACTAAAACTGAAGTATTTCTGAAGTCAGAAGGTAAGATTTCAACTGCAATGTCGCAGAAACTTAAATAAGAGCTTAAGTAATATAATCAGAAATACTTGAATAATATAATCCACAGATTCAAAGATCCGTAGCTGCCGTAGATCTGTAAAGAATGTTTATATGCATCCGGATGAACGGACACACGAACGTACTTTCGTACATTCTTAAGTGCGTGTTCACAGAAAACTAGGCATCCGGACGGACGGACGTATTGAAACTTCCACACCATTCTTTTTTACTTCTCCTTATGGTAGATTCCAATTTTGATATAACGCCCTTTTGCGGCAATTGTTATAGAGGCCCCTGGAATTTTTAATCATCAGTACCTACACAAGCGCACAAGCGTCGTTCTATGTGGGTTTCATCTTGTCACCTCACGCCACTGTAATTAAAATATACCTTTGCAGCACTTTAATCATATATTATATGAATTAATAAAACAATTAATATATCAGAGATAGGTCAATGTATATACGTTTTGTATCTTTGCATAAAGGGAATCTATTTTATCTATTGTCAATATATATCTTCGGCGTGGTATAATAGATGTTGGTATAGTTCCGCTTGTAAGTATGTATAATAATACGCTATTATGAGTTGCATACTAGCGCTTAGGTAATAGAATACAAACATACTCGTATAATCTTGAGCACGATATCAAGTCGGGTAAATATTTGAACCAATTTTCTATTCCGTTTGTAATTTCAACGTTAACATAATATTTATTGTACTTATTGCATGTTATCCTAATATAGCTTACCCCGTTCTAATATAATATGACAATTGGTTTCTTTAGACTAGTTTCTATGTAATTCTCATTTCATTTATTTATTTATCTCCATATCTGATAATGTAATTAAGTCTATTGATATTGATCTATTTTGATAACTCAAATTCAGACACCTTGTAATATGATATTCCAAACAGGTTTAAATATTGAATTTGAGACGAAATAAGTTCAGCGTCATTCAATCGCGTTGTCGACAGGTCAGTCACAACAGTTATTGTTTAAAAAATACCCCCCGTAAATCATTTTCTAAATAATTTTCCCTCGAAATACTGAATTTTGTATATACCTACCTACGTATTATAATAGCATATATATGTAATACAGATATATTGCGTACCGGGCGACAAAAATTCCGAAATCAAAAGGAGATGGAACCATATCGCTATACCGTAGTGCACCTACGCGCACCATAATAGGCACCATATGGGTGCACCTTTAGCGCACCATACTATCTGGTGCGCTTGCGTTAATATATGCTCCGAAAAAATGTGATTGTTTTTTACCATAACTCCCTTAATTTTGAAGCTACGACGTCCATTCAAAAACCATTTTACAGGTAATTTCAACTACAAGATCAATATGTCCATATCCCTTCGTATTCAAACCGTAAAGGGTTGAAGGGCTCGGGAGGGGTGGTCCACACCAGTATAATGAAAACTTCTAACAATTATATCTCACTAATTTTTATCTTACAGAAATTAAAAAAAAATTAATTTTCGCCAAGGAAAAAACCTACATTTTTGTACTATACCATTTTTTACATATTTGGTCTAATGTTAGAGTTATTTTGTAAATAAGGAATTTTTTAGATAAATATAAATAAGGTTTTTGTATCGTTACTCGCTTAGTTATAATGCAATCGACTTTTAACAGTGCTCATTTTAGAGGTCTTTCGAAGTACTACAAAAAAAATTCTATAGATTTTTCCCGAAAAAACACATTGGATTTTTCGTTATGTAACGTTGAATACATAATACGTTGAATACCGAACATCACTGGTTATTGATATAATGGGTTGCGTCGAAATATCCAATGTACTTTAAACGAAAGGAAGCAATCATTTTCAGTTTAATACCATTGAAAATAGGTAGGGAATCGATAATCTAGAAGCTTGATCTATATTCTAATATTTTGCGGCACCATCTATGTATAGCGCCCGATAGGAATTATTACAACTAAATTTTTAATTCAAAAATATGTACCCATTACTTGGATATACAGCACCATTAGCTTCATAAAGATAAAATTAATATAAAAAGTGCAAGTTTTATGAATATCGGAAAGTGAAACAGTAAAAATATTAACGGTGAATATTAAAACGTGACAGTATTAATTAATAGAGACCTCCGTAAGGCTGGTCACAAGAATTTGTGACGTCACGATACTGGTCCCGTCACAGCATAACGTAATATACAATATATAGAGGTTTTTATGAGTAAAACTGAATATATTTCAAAACAAACTGTTACTTATGAAATAACTTGAAAGGGGGTTTCCACATCATCATAGAGCTAAGCTCTAACTACAAAATTTCGTTAATTTTCTGTTTGATCTATCATTATTTGTATTGTCAATGTCATTGTTGATTATTTTTGAATAATTATTAAAGAATATATTGGAAATAATATGACTAGTTTTAGTTAATATTGATTTAAGTGTTTTGTTACATGAAACACATTTTTCATTCATTTCTTCTACATACTTTTCTAATTTTAAAATTATCAACTCAAGCAAAATGATCCTATGTTTACCTCTCTTTAAAAACTCGACTTCGTATTTATCTGAAATAAGCTCATTAAATATGTGATAGGCTAGAAATAGAAAGGAATAGGATAGAAACTTCAAAGAATAATTCCGATGGTTGTTTTAAAGTATCTCTTGTTAATTTTTTAAGATATTTTCTAACCTCAACAGAGTCGTTTTCAGAAGAGTTGGTAAATAGTATGAAAAAAATCTGAATTTGTAGTAATGTGTATTAAACAATTTTCACAACCATTAACAAATTTAATAACAGAATGTGCACAATATCAGGAAATATAAAATAGTGATAATAAAAAATAACAATAGAAATATAAAATAATGATAATACTGAATAATTTAGTTTAATGTCAGACAAATTAGGACTTATTTCTGAAAAGAAATCGATATTTTCGGACATGTCAAACGAAGAACCATCTTTTTCGTCTTTGTCATTAAATGAAAACTCTTTTAAGAAAAATGTACCAAAATTGGCTGACTTTACTCTAAGAAGACTTAAAACTTTTAATTTTTTCTCTGATTCAAGGACTTGTGTCACGGAAATATAGAAATAAAAATCTCTGAAATTTTAAAAATGTAATGGAACAAATTTTTCTCGTTAAATATAAGTAAAGAGTTGTTGAAGAGTTGTCTCGTCCCGATTTGCTAACACATGTCGTGTTTCGTCTGGGTGTTTTCGCTTAACAGGTGATTTTTTTTCATATAGGACGGTTGATTCGGAAATATTGAAGGAATAGCGTTTTTTTTAAGTTTTGGTTTCTCTCTAGGAACCTCCAAGATAAAACCACCGTTCCTAGTCATTCTATCTATTTTTATAATATACAACTCTGAAAAATACTTAATACAGACTACTGAATGTTTTGTAGCACGACTCTCTATGAATGGCTTTAATCCATATTTATTTAATTTCCTCATCTTTTGGAGAAGAAAACACGGACACATAAGTATTAGTACTATCGTAATTGCTTGAGCCGGGGTACGGGTTACCTACGTCTCGCTTGAGCACTTAGGTACGCAACATGTAGAAGCCACAATGCAAAAAAATTGAGATTTTGCTTTTTAAAACACCTGGGTATTATTTTGTTTGCACTTTTTTCTAGAAAATAGCCTATATCTTTATGGCATTTTATTGTAAATGACACCTACCTTAAGTAGTGAAGTATATTTTTAACTAACACGTTTTTTTTAACACAATAAATATACTTTTAAAATTTACACAGAAACACTTCCACTATACCGCGGCATTGGCCATTTGACAGATAACAAGTCACGCTACAGAACAAAAACAAACCACCTTTCGATGTCGTTTTACTGACTTTACCGACTTTACAAATTGTCACAGGAACTAAATATATTTGAGAAGTCTTACACATTCAGTTACATATTATTTTAACTCTATTACAACTTTGAAATAGAGCTTTTTACTAAGGAAAAACGTACAACGTTTTACGAATATAATCAACAAGCACTACAAACAGCGGACGACGCCTTAACCAACTACTCTGTTGTATGCGGGATTCGTTGATTCACGTCCCATCTTACTTACTCTATCTAACTTACACATTCTATATATCTCTATCCTACCATATCGATAAATGCGTAGGGAATAAATACATTTTAGAATCCCGGGGTACGGTACTTCATAGATGACTTGATGTAAAATAGTATAAAATCACCGGGACCGGTCTTGTGACGTCATTGTCGTCATATTTTTGGTTTTCCCGGCCTCTACCTTACGGATATCTCGATATAAGCAATTCTTGTGATCGAACTGCCGCCATATTTGATGACATCATAACGGGTAAATGTACCAGGTGGCGGTAGTCCACCCAAGTCAGATGGCACCTATGGCACCTAATCAGTATTTCTGAAAGCAAAATCTCCATACTCAAAATATCCTACAGAAGTAAATACAGGTACAGGTACAAACGAGGTATACATAAAAAAAAAAGAAATGGTGTAATGGTGTAGGTAGGTGTATATAAATAAACAAGCAGTCCTACAAAATTTCATATTTTTTCCTAACCGTCGTTTGGCTGAAGAAACTCTTTTATATTAAGGTACAAATACATTTGAAAGCTCTGCGATGTGAATTAGAATGTTGGTAGGCAATTGATATGATATAGTATACGAGTATGATGACAGTGTCATTTTTTGTCCACAACTAACACTAGAAATATTTAATAACGCATTGTATTTCCTTTTGTTTCAGGTACGAGTCACAGTTATTAGACGATTTGTGGTAAGACCCCATTACTAGTTGTGATTTATGTTGACAAGATGACATTTACTAGAACATTTTAAGTAAATTATGATGCCAATGGAAGTGCCATATTCTCGGCCAAAGGCATGGTATGCACGAATAGGTGTATTATACGTTATGTGCAATAACTAACTAGGTTCAAACTGAACGAAGCTTGAGTTATACGAAAGGTATTCATATTCAGTCCTTTCGGCACTCTGTCCTTATCAAATACATAAACCGTATATAGAGATGTTCGCGTTGGTCATATTAAATTAAAAACAATCTTCTATATTCTATTAGTGTTTTAAAAATCATTAATAAGTAGAGACTATACAGTTAGCATGTAAAAGTTGGAATAAATTCGAGAAATAAAAATTGATACACCGCGCCCGACCTTGTTGATTTTAGGACCGCGCTCGATGGATTAATGTTAAATAATGTATTGAAATGACAAAATGATCTAAAATTACGAAAATAGTTTAAAATTAAGTACTCTTTAAAAAAGAATTTTTCAATATCTTTCACCGTCTAGATGTTTTGTATAGAAACATTTTTTAACTTTGTGATCACTCGTAGCATATAATTTTTTTTTCGTCAAATGGATTGATAATCGAATGCCGAACAATTCAATACATTCAATACTTTAAAATTAACTTTGTGCACAATATCTACTCCACCACAAATTCATGTCCTCATGTCCAGGTATCCGTGCCTCCATCTGCAAAAAAATAAAGCTGCAGACTAGTTACGAGCTGTGTATTTTATGCTAAAATAAGAAGACCATTGGTAAAACCTATTGACTATGATAAATAGTATGTTAGAAAGAGAGCAGAATGGAATGATAGTGAATATGTGTTGATAAGTGAATATGTAATTGATAATCGATTATGAAATGTGACCGTTGAACGATTGATAAATGAAAACGATATAGGCTTACAGATTACTACATAAAGTGTACTTATAAAATATACAATGGAATGAAGTGAGAGATTATTTGAAGAGGAAAAGAATTATTCTTGTTCTAGTTCCGCTGTTGAAGATAGTAATGTAGGCTACAATACCAAAAATCCCTGCGGGTGACATAAGTATAATGTTTTTTTCTGTCTGGAAGGAAGAACTGTCCGTGTCCGTCGGTCTGAAATTAAAGAAAGCAATTAAATGTCACAATAGGAAGCTCTAAAAATTCGATTTAGTGATTGTATAGATCCAGATCATCATGCAAAGCCATTTTAGATCACAAAACATACTGAGATAAATATGTATTTCATGTGTTTCAAAAAAAATCTGCTCATACCCCAGATAGAGATCTCCAATGCATTTAGGTTAAAGCAACTGATGTAGAATTCTGGGTAATATGGTATTTAGACCAGAAACCAGTAAAAAGTAAATAACGCTGAGTACTATATTTATACATATTTGTACTTTATTTATACTCATGGCAAACAGGTGGCTATACCAGAAGCCGGCTCTGTGCTATACTATACCTAAATGAAAGGATGCGCGTGGGCATGAAAGTGGTGGGAGATAACTTGTTGGTTTGTTTTAATGCTGTGGTGTAGTTCCAATGGGAGTTAGTCCTTTTTTATGGTGTTGGCCATGAAAAGGCCGATATGAACCTATTACCCTCCTGAGTACAATTCAAGTGGGCTGAGTTCAAAGTGGGCAATGAAAGTTTGCCTAAGCAAGCTCAGCTTAATAAAAACGGTGCCCTGAAAGAAAAGACAAATTAGTTACTTACTTACAGGTAAAAATTATGATGTTAACTGAATATAGCTTTTATATATAACTCGCTCAAGATGTTAAGCGGCTTTTCGAAGGTATGGCTTAGGCGAGATGCTCCTCTATCGACACTAAGGACTAATACACCAACCTGGAATACCAACATGGAATACCTTAAAAATACCAACATGGAGCGTAACAGTACGTTATTTAGTAAGAAGCACTTAAACCTTTTAAAAAAATTGAACAGGCACCCACGCCATTCACGTCCCACCAAGAAAATATGGATGCTCTCGAGAGAGCAAAAAGCGCCAGCTCCAAAATGACATTTGTCGCCTCGTACCTTGTACTAGTCACAAAACTACCGACTTCGCCTAGTGCGCAGAACAATAGAAAAGAAAGATCAGAGAACAAAAGTAGAACAAATAATATGCTCTAAGAAATCGTTAATAATATATGACGTACCGATTAATGCAATTGACTAATTCCGCAAAAGAACCTGCAGTCACCTATGCTTGAGTCCTAATCACGAATGATAGAGGGTGCTTCTAGCCACTTTTCACAATCTACCTATTTAGAGAATGTACCTACAACAACTTCTGAATATCTAAATTGTCAACTAACGAGAATTGAACGTAACAACCATATTTATGAAAAACAGGGATCTACGAAATTGAAATAAGGCTGAAAGATTCTCAAATATTTATGTTGTTACAACCATCGTTCTAGCATTTCTCATCTGGGACATACAATGATTTTTTATCTTGTTATGTAACCTACATTACTATCATAAGCAGCGGAACTAAAACAAGAAGGCTTATTCTTTTTCTTATCAAATAATTTCTTACTTCCCTCTATTTTGATTTTATGAGTAATATTTTGGTATAAAATACAGATATCATAATTAGTCTGCAGCTTTGCCATTAGCCCAAAGTAAATTTTAAAATATTGATAGTAGTAAACTGCTCGAATTTCGATTATCAATCCGTTTTTGTCTGAAACGGGAAAAAATAAAAGATACGAGTGATCACGAAATTAAAAATGTTTTTTATACAAAACATCTAAAAGGTAAAATATATCGAGATATTCCTAAGGCCAACCTTTTTTACAGAGAATCAATCTCCTTGTAAATAAAAAAGATTCCATACAAATTATTGATAGGATATGGCCCTATCATGAGTTTTAATGGACAACTTCCGATGATGTCTAGGGTGGCAGTCATCTTCGACATATGACGCCGTCTACCACAAAACCAAACAAAACACCTAGTTTTAAAATTGTTCCCACAATTTCATTATAAAAATTGCCACGGAGTGTATTGTATATATCATTAAGTATGCCCCCCAACTATTATACACTGGATTTTACCTTTTGCAAAGTCTTACAAAATCCACACACGTAATGGCAATAATACCCGGCGGATTCGCCATATTATACAAACAATAATTTGGACACTAATTTACTCAACTCTAGGAATAGGAAATCATATTGTATCATTTAAATTATATGCATATTTTGTAATTCGATAAGCTAAACGGAACTCCAACTAACGAGTTGGCATTTAACGTTAATGTATTATGTAATGGATTAACTCTAGTTTTTGTAACAATTCATTGCAAAGTTGAAAATAAAAATATGTATTAAAAAAGTGGCTAAAAATAATATATAGTAATATATAGGACGTCCAATTTAAAATAACGAAGTAAGTCTCTAGTTTCGCTATAATACTGCAAGAAAATTTCTCAACATTTCGATTTAGAGATTATGTCTGAGAAAAAACGATGTGAACCACAGAAAAAATTGGCATTCTAAAGATGCCCATAATTTGTGAGACCTAAACCTCAATTCTGGGACACAATCATTTTCTCTCCTAGACAAAAGATATCTCGTTACCAAAATAATATAACAGCTAACTATATGCTTACTTATATCTCTTTCACAAAACGCAGCCCTATCCAGTAACAAAACGCAGTACAATCCAACCACCAGCCAGGATAAGAAAATCATGTTCTCTAGACATTTTTAACACGACTAGTTCGTTTGTAAGCGCACTGAAAACAAAAACTAATACAATAATTTTGTATGCTTGGTGGAAACAAAGTTTCGAATTTATACCAGTTTTGTTTTCTGTTCTCAGTGTTTCGATAATACGAATAAAACAGAAAGTCGACTTTTGGTAGAAGACCACTATAGATGTGAATTTTTGGGTTGCCAAAGTACAATATACTTTGGATGTAACAAAATTGTGATTAGATTGCCTGATAAATAATTCTAATAGTGTCGCTCGAAAGTTAGCCGAGGTGTTAAAGATAGATAGGGTATGACATGTTGTACTTAGATTTCTTTAGCAGCCAAATTTAGAAAAACATATAGGATGATCCTTTAAAAATTTCAAAGCTTATTATGTCCGGTTTAACTGGAAATTAAAACCAAATAGTGAATTCAAAATGTGCATCTGTTTCGATACAACTTCACCTGATTTCAAAAATCTTTCTACAAAATAGTAATCTAGACTAGTAGTAGTAGTAGTAGAAAGTAGTCTGGCTAGTAATATAGACTCCTGATATATTATTGTGTGGGGAATTTAAAAATTTTTAGTCGGCGTATCGTTCCCTTCTCCAATGGTGATGTCAGCGTATCTACCAGCCGACCCGTAGTTTCTTCGACCACACTCGTGGAGTATGAAAATAATCCAGGGCGAATTTTAAATATCACGTTCCACAAAAGTTTGGTGAAGTATCCGCTAGGAGGAGCAGTGACAGTACCGTTAACCGACAACCGCCAACATTTCGCGACTGTGCCCAAAGACACTTTAGAATTTTGTGACTTAGTGGCGTTTGTACACTAGATATATAGTTGTGCAGACATAAAAGGCCAGGTCGAAAAGAAGGGGGTTTGGTCCGAATAAGTGAGGACGTTTGGATTTTTTGGGAATCGATAGATTTTAGTATCCCATTTTACATACTAAGTTTGCCCCTTCGCGCCGCCAATATGGTACCATATGGTATTTCCAATATGGTACCCAAAACGGGTTTTATTCAGAATATCTCGCTTCCGATGCATCCTAGAGCCAAAGTAGTTATTACCAATATTAAAGAACAGGAAATTTGCTATAAGAAATGCTGTATTAATTTTTACATAAGTCATTTTTGAAAGATCTTTCCAACAAAGATAGCAACATAAAGAGGGAGAGAATGGTTCGGCATCGAGATCACGTCGCGTGGCAAAAATGTTGCATGTTGGTGAACTATTATTCGACGGCAGCGATTTATTAACCCGGGCGCAGATTTCTTTAAATAAATCAATCACTGTAGAGTTGTAGAGCACCGCACGTCGGAGGTGTAGAGATTCGATATAAGTCCAAACCGGAAACACATATTCCTCTCTGGGTGCTCTTTAACTTCATCACATATATATACTACCCTGTGCTTTAAAAATATTCGTATTTGTCTTGAATGTTTTGTGTATAAATGAATAACAAGGCATCTACAAGGAATTGTGCTCTTTTGCATTAATCATAATAATTATAACCGGAGTATGCCGCCGGACGTGGCATCGGACCGTAGGCAAGTGAAATCAACTATAATTAATTGTGTATACTGTTTTTCCTTGGGGCACCTTTATTATCTAGTCAATCGTCTACCCTGTGACAAAATTCATAACAATCTAAACATGACAATCTAAAAATGTGGAAGTAGGTGGTCCTCCTGGACAGACCTTATGACATGTTTTGTCACAATTATTTTTGTCACACAATACTATAAATACACTTACAGCCTTATACAATGTACACAATATACACTTTGTGCATTTTTATAATTGGTAGAAAATTATATTAATTGTGTTAGAAAACATTCGCGATAATTAACATAACTCTCAGATAAATACTAAATCCAACATGAGAAAATAGATAAGGCAATGGATTTAAATGTTGTCTATATATTTTATGGTTATGGTTTGCCACGAGAGTTTCAGTCATATTCCCACAAACTCGGTTAATTCTTATTACAATAGACATGTTTACTACCAATAAAATTAATTCTCATCTGGGTATCATGTCTGAATAAACATTCGTTATAGTTTTCACACATTAACGAGTCAATAAATTCCAAAGGAGATTACTTTTATCCTCGCAACCTATTGGGATGCAACCGCCAGCCGGCGGCGTTAACAATTTCATTCAAGTTCGGGTGTTTTCATGCCTGTCTGATTTATTTGCATACGAGGACGGTAGTTTGCAGATTCCAACGGAGTGCTTTTATTAAAATTTAAATAAATACGACATTAAAGGTTCTGTGAAAGATTGTATACACGTAAATATTTTGTGCCTCCAAAATGCATCTAGCCGGACCGTTCAACTTTTCGACCCGCATACTGCGTGTTGTGTTGCTTGTTCCCCCTTTTTTTTTTTTAATAATCACATACTTTAGAATACGTGTACATGGCATAAAGTTTGCAAAGGGGGGGCCAGTTTTGTCATAATTACTTTTGTCAAGAGTTACGTGTACATACTGTACATGGCCCAGTAGGACCAGCTGACTTACCAAGAACATTTTCAAATGTTTTTATTTAGCTTGACTTCGTATATTTGTTTGTTTGTTTCAAATCTGGCAACAGCTTTTTCAACTACTTCCCAATGAGATAGAGAAATGAAATTTGGTAGGTGCATACTGCATAGTGTTCCGGTGACAATACAATTTAATATTTTTTAATTACGAAGAAAATCAAAATGGCGGATCCAAAATGCCGGATTTTCCTATTTATTAACCGATTTGTCTCAAATTTTAAACTTTGCGGTGTTTAAGGTCACTCAATACAATTTTTCACTCAAACTTAGAAAATCAAAATGGCGGACTATCGAATTTTAAGATCCGATTTGTCTCAAAATTGGTACTTGGGGTTACCGTTACTAAAAGTAACGTATAAATTTATTGTTTCTTAAGAGTGACGTTTCAATACAACTTTCAGTGAACTTTACAATACACAAAAATACCATACTGCTGCACTAAAAATAACAATTGGAAAAGTATGCTATGGCTCGCTTGAAACAAAACACTAAGGTGACAGTAAATAATGTTCTCGCTGTCAAAAGTGTTGTTAATCATTAGAAGCAAAGATCTTATCCGAAAAGGAAAAAATAGAAATATTAATTATTATAGGCTACGGTGATTTAACCCGAACACATAAAGAAGTTTGCGATATGTTCAATTCGATATATGGTAAATAAGGTAAGAATGTCAGTCAGTCAGTATATTAATTTAACTTTATACGGATGATACTTGTTGATCTTCAGGATTGACAGTGTCATGCTCTCAATACTTCTCTGAAATCCTGCTTACTGTTGTCTGACTGACGTTCTTACCTTCATATATAGAATTGAACATATCACAAACTTCTTTATGTGCTCTAGTTAAATCACCGCGTACAATTTATAAATAAATATTTAACACAATAAACAACACTAACCTGAAAATTGCAGTTACCTCCCCTTATTTCTAAATTATTCCGGGCTGTTTAATATTATAAACCTACACCTTAATTAGAAACATAATTAAAGAATGCACATAGAGAATGTTTAATGTTGGATTATTGTAGTATAATATTTCGTATAATTACCTACCTACCTACCTGTTGCGTTTGGTATTATGCTCGCAGAGGCAACAAGACATGTGATTATATATGAAACGGAGCGAATACAAGAATGAAACCGTATCAGTTTGATTGGTACCGCTATATTTATAACCAAACTTTTTAGTTGAATCGAGACCTACTAATATGGCGCATGATCTAACCAAACGGTTTGTGGATTTGTAGTATATTTTGGTCAAAAAACACAAAATTATAAAGGTATCAACCATTTTTAGGTAAATATATAAAATTTTCATTAATTATATTATCAGTTGCAAATAGTAAATTAGTTAACTAAATGTATAGAGGATAGAGCATTTTCGAAATAAATAAGTGGATGAGAAGGTTTTAAACTGGAAAGAAGTGCGGTTGCGTTTTCAAGTCAAATCCGGATACATTTTTCTTCAAAAATTAATTTTATGAAGAGCAATTTCAAGCTGTAAACATTATGAAAAGAAAAGGACGCAGAGAGAATTTGTATTTTGAGCTTAAACCACTCTATAACTCATCCATTGATGGTCCACTAACTTCCCATTGATGAAAAAAAAAATTCAGATCTGCAGTCTCTTTGTCATGGAAAAGACAATACCTTCAATGTATCACAACTTTTACAATTCATTACCTCACGTAAATTCTAATGAATCTGAAGATGAACTATCACTATTTGCTTTTTAAGAGCAAATATGTTAAAAAGAAAAAGAAAGAGGAATTAATACACCTAGGGTATATTCGATAATTAACATTTTGTCTACCTTATTTTAGTGTAAGTTATGTTGTATTGTTTAGTGGCACTATAAATCTAAGGAGGTAGAGGGTATCCCAAATAAGATGTTTCACTTATTGTTATCTTGAAAACTACTAAAGTAAAAAAAATACATTTTTTTTTCGTTTTAAGTAAATTGTTAAATAATTTTTACAGGATGCCCCGTTTAAACTTCGGAAGTTGAAGTCTGGGCAGCACTTGTAAGACACCCTGTACAAAAATAAAAACCGTATAATTTAAAAACTTACTTAAAACTGAGAAGCTTTGGTATTTATGTTTTTTCTGTTACTTTAATAGTTTTCGAGGCCACGTGGGGACGTCTTTATCTGTACATCGTAAAGTATATTTTTTTCCTAAAACTGTTGTAGTGCTAGTAATAAACTTGATTCGTTCCTTATTTCGCTAATTATTTATTATTATTTCATATAAGTGGTTCATACGCCCCAAAATAAGTAATAGTTTCAACCTGGCATAAAGGCGTATCAGCCAAATCAGGTTAAAATAGATAATATTTTTAAATCACCCATATATTTTTTAACAAATTTTACCACCTTTATTTTTATTTTTTTCAAACTATTCGTTTCTCAACAGTTTTTCGTCTCTCCTGTAAAAGTTTGCTTTTGGCGCATACGCTCCTATAGCGTGAGACCCTCGATATGTTACCCTATATTTTACATATGTTACTTGGGTAATGATTAAAATTTCCTTAGTAGCCGGACAGTTTCGACAGTTCTAACATCTTGCTAGACAAAGTTGAAGGTCAGCCTTAGGTGCAAGCGCTGCATTTACATTTACAAATGCATTTACAACTAAATTGTGTATAACAAATTAATATACAAAGCCTTAGGATTGATTAATATGTCTAATATAACACGAAGGGAGAGAGTCAAAAAATTGTCAAAAAAGCGTTATTTTTATGGACGAGCTCATTAGACTAAAGCTACAGTAATTATATAGAAAAAATGCGTTATTACTTATCTACTTATTTGATGGATGATAAAAAAAACAAAAGTTGCATTAAGAGTGAAAAATAAAATTACAAAAAACAGTATTTTCAGGTTTCTATGACTAAAAATAAAGGTGAGGAGCGTCCATCCTAAAATTTCACACTTTTAAAAGCTGGAATCAGATGTGGATTGTAAGTTTCCATTTATATGTAGATGCCTTAACGAATTTCTTAAAACTGATAACAGATTCTTAGTTGGCAACCTTACAAACCCCCCGATACCGATCTTCAGTTAAATCGGTTCATTTAAGAAAATTCTGCCAAATTGAATCGGGCATCTTAGGTTTATAACAAAATATATTTAATAATCGTAGTGACATTCAATATCCGCGGTTACCAAATTTCATTCAAATTAGAGCAGACTGTAAAAAATTTGCCATTTGTATCCGCTATTTTAAATTTTTTTAAACTGATTACCTATTCAATGAATTACAGAACCTCAGTTCTAAATTTTGAACAAACTTGGTCAACATTTGGGCAAATTGCCCGCCGTATTGGAGCCGCTATTTTGAATTTTTATTTTCCAATTTTTTTCTTGTGTTTTCTTGTTATAAGATTTAATCCAAACAATTTCTTAAATTGGCTTAAACTGCTACTATTATTGACTATATACTTTGAATACGTGGAACAAATAATTTTTGTTATTGCTGTCTAGACTAACCTCAAGAATTTTTCATTTATCATTCAAAGAAGAACAATTTTTGCCTTTAAGTAAAATAAAATCTATCAAAAAGTATTTTTTTATTGGAAGGAATAAAAAATTACGTTTTTCTGAAATCACTCCAGAATGTCTACATTTTCGGCGCAATTTCACATAGCAAAATATGCTATTCTAGTAAGCAATACAATAATAAGCTAATGCAATGCCGTCAAATAAATATGTTGTGTACTGTGTACTCGAGTCCGACCCTGTCAAGTCATATTCGTCGTTCTAGCTCCGCCTCTCGCATGATGCCTCATCTTACCCCACCGCGGAGCATTCACTTTTCAATTTGGTATGCAGGGTGAGAATTAAAATATTTTTACACAATGTTATTATCAATTAATATTGTACGTTAAACTGATGCAATGTGCGCCTGTTTTCATATGTCAATAATATATTTTATTTTTTACATTAAAAATAATATTATAGAATTCAATTATTTCTAATAGAACTCATATATTATTAGTATCTAATTTTATAATAAACCTACACATACGACGAATGGTTATATGGTCTTTTTTGGACAATCTGTAACTGGAGGTTTACTTCCCACACATTTCTACCGACACGACGTATTTTAATAAAAGACGTGAGTATAATTCAGTTTATTGTCATGTTGGGGCAGTTTAACAGTCCTTTACAAAAAACCCAGCGAGTTTAGATATTTGTTTCTGTTGCAGCGATATGGATTACCATCATTCCGCATTTCACAAACGATATGCTTATTCGCTTTATGATGTAACGAGTTTCGTTTTAACTCGCAAACCTCAAAGGCAGTTTTTTTAGCTACACGCTATACAATAAAATTACATTCCGAGAGCATAAAACACTGTATTGCTTATTTTGTAGATCCTGCCTAAAGGTTCCCTAAAATGATGTGTGTGCCAGCTGGTATTTGGTATGTTTTTTCTTATACGAAATAACGTTTCTTATTGGATTGTTCACATTTACGACGCCAATTTGCATGTTACAAATAGACGTGGAAAGCATAGTAACAATATACAAATGCATTTAAATGACGCACGCCCTTGTCATTCTAAAATTTATTCGGCGTATACCTATCCGGGTGTATACCTATCTCCAACGGAACCGGCGGCATTTTACAAAGAAAACCCGTACCAATTACTACAGAATCGGTAAATTATATTACTATGCAATAACATAATATCGAGATCCCACATTCTTGATTACACCTTCTTCACATGGTCCATACATTTTATCCAGATGGCCGCATTTACTTCTTTGATTGCACAATTGAGAAGTTTTTTCACATCAGCTAACTTAAATGTTGTATTTTTCTAGCCACTTTCCCCCTCCCAAATAAGCTCCCAAATAAGCTCAATTGGGTTCAGTTCGCAGTGATATGGAGGCAATCGAATTACCTCCATTCTTCTTGCTTTAGCAATTTCATCCACTACATACTTCTTGAAAGCTAGGAAATGTTGCCTTGCCAGTGTCAACAATTCAGCTACTGTACGAAAAAGAAAGACATGGCACGATTTCCTACATCGTAACTAGCGAAAATAATATCAAACAACTGATCGATTTCTTTTGACCAGCGCCGTACCCGCGGTACCGTCGTCGCGTCGTACCGTTTCAAATTTCTCATCTCATTTCCAAACAGAATTTGGTTAACTTAGGTTTATGGGCATCCACACTAGGCTATGATTTAATGAGTAGCTAATGATAGGAATAGGCTCCATGATCTACGCATGCGTCACGTTCACAGGAAATATTTAAAATTTGAAGTATTGTACTCTTTTCAAATGATTTGAGTAATCACCACACAATCCTAATTAGGTAGGTGTAAGTACCTACCTATAAAAGAGGTACAGGAAATAATAAAAGAAGGCACATTCAACTAAACATTTTTTGAAGTACTTCCTTATTTGTGATACTTAACTACTGAAGATTACTGAACTAATTATTATACGAATGGGAAAACATACGGGGAAAATAAATAAATTGAGCATATATTTTATGCATTTCTCTAATGATGCAAAATAAACAAATTATATATATTATACTACCTATCTGATATTGCCAACACTGCTAGCAGATGTTAGATAGGTATACGGTATAGTATTAATTTCTATTTTGTTAAGATCCACAATAATATTCTTTTTCTACGTTCATGCAAAAAACACTTTATTGAACTATACTTAATGCAAAAAATGGTTCTTATTCTTATAACATTTTTATTGTACTCATCTGTCATTCTACTACAGTGTTTTGACCATGGATAGCGAAACTATATACCTACCTAAGTTTCGCCATAGGAATATATATGTATGTATATATATATATATATATATATATATATATATATATATATATATATATATATATATATATATATATTGTGAAAAGTAATCTTGGGTTTGTAGCATTTCATTACATAGAGAAATAAGCAAATAGACGAATAAGCAGGAAGATACCCTTACCAGTGCTATATCTGGACATACATACGGAATCGAACCACTATACCCATGGAAACGAACCACTTAGAAGTTGTTCAAGTTCTTTCACCTTTATTGAGGATCTTCAGAGCAGTGTACGATTTATTTCATTGATCATTTATACTTGAATTTAAAATATGAGGCGTTCGATGAGATAACAGCCACGCTTATAAAAAAATTGTTAAATTATTAGTAAAACTAAAGTTAAAAATATTTGAGTTTGTGAAAATAATTAAGAACACCAGTGGAAAAAGTCTACAAGCAGAATTAACTGCAAATTAAGTGTTTTTCGTCGTAAATAAGAAGGGAGAAGTAGATGCTTGGTAGCGTTCCCAATCGCAGAAGATTTTGGTGACCAATATAATAGAAAAGGAAACAATTTTCTAAGAAATTTCCAGTAAAGACCAAAATATAAGTGCAGTAGCCGAATATTAAAGATTTGAGGGTGAAGATATCCCATAATAAAGTTCGAGCGATTAATAGCAGAATTCCTGAGGAAGTACGGCGACATTCGCTAGATGACACCACCTAAGCTCAGCAGCATCTAGTACTTCGTGTTCCAACCAATTATCGAAAATAGTGCTTCGTAATTAAAAAGGATTAACAAAAATTTCTAAGGTAACAAAAATTTCAAACTTTGCTAGTTTTTAAGATATTGTGACAGAGGACTTGGTCCCATGTAGTAGAAATAAATTACGTAGGTTTGCGTAGGGTAGTAATAAGGTTTCAGTTTATTTATTATCATATTATATGACAATAAAAATAGTCATATATAAATCACTTCTTCTTTTTTGTTCTCTTGAAACTTTTCAGGAAACATTTGAAATCATACAATTTGAGATTAATATTAAGTGTCAATAGATTTAATAAAATATTATAGTCTCATAAAATTCACTATTTATTTGAAAGTAACTTTAAAATTTTAATCTTGCAAAAATATTTTACATAGACCTAATTGAACCACCTCTAGGACGATAGAGTACTCATGATTTAAGAGATCCTTCCAGTAAATTATAAATTAGTGTTCATAGAACTGACGCATGAACAAGAAGGATTTAATATGGAAGAAATAGTGTAAGTATCCTGTAAGCTAATCAGATATTTCTTCGCCATACTATTACGTTACATTATCTTATTTTATATAAATCCTGAAACAACAACGTATATATAGCTTTCACATACATATACAGTTTTAATTTTAAGAGCATTCACATATTATAAATTCATAACTTATCAATTATCAACCAACATAGGGATATTTATAAACGAGTGGTTCAAATTGTTCCAACAATTTGAACCAATCGTAGAGATATAATGGTCACGCTTCTAATATCTGAATCGCTCTGTCATAAAAAGCAAGTGCAAAGGTAGTGTTTATGATCTTGCTGTATAATTTAAAACAGTTTAGCAGCAAGTTTACGCTTTGAGATTATAAGCTCTTAGTATTACAAGGTTTTTACTTTAGATGATTAAACTTAATAGCGCTATTAATCTTAAAGAAAATGGAACGATTTGGAACATAAGCGCCATTAACCATTCATAATGATAAATTAGGAGATATATGTTAATTGGTACATATTCAAATGAATTAGACTATTTTCATTAGTAACTAATAGTCTGTCTTCAATAATTAAAATCAAAAAGTAACCGTACGATACACATATCCTTGGATATATGAATGTTAGAATCTCAAAGAAATATGATAGACAACATTATTTAGTAAATCACATATGTTATTTACAAGATATTGCATAGTCATTTCGTGCAATAAATATAAATTATCTCTACGGTTCAGTATCAATAACTGTTGGGTAAGGGGTCTGTTATTATAATTTGAGGGAATCTTTCTGAAACTGGGAAACAATTTAAACTGAAGCACCAGTCTATTATATAAAGGAAATTAAAGTGAAGTAAATCGTACACCGCGTGCATAGTGCACAACTTTCCATAATCGACTTCATTAATTCTGGTAAATAATATATCTTAAGAGGTACCGTAATGACTAACAATATAAATATAGATATTCATCGTTTGTAGGAATCCTTTTGTTCTATTCACTGAATATGCTGAACAGCTAAACAATGAAAAATCAACAACCGCAAACGCTCA